>JAOPJL010000097.1:6899746-6914581 GCA_027123545.1 Trisopterus esmarkii
GCACTGAGTTACTGCATGTCAAGCGGCCTGAAGGCACCTTTTAAAAAGGGGAGAGGGGTGTGCAGAAGTCCTGGATGAAGTGGCAGCATGTAAGAGGTACCTTTGCTTGGCTCGAGTTGACTCCCAGCCCTGCAGCGTACAAGAAGCCTAGCGCCTGGGGAGACACGTGATGGAAGTGATTATGTCAAAATCCTAATAATAATAATAATATGCCACGTGGCTGAATGCAAGTAGTGGATTCATCGATGAGTCATTACTGTCGACTGTTGAATTTGGGTAAGGGTTTCCGTTTTGCAGAAATGCGTGAACATCTGGTTGCTCAGTTTCACATTACCAATGGTTACTTTGGTTTTTCGGGGGCCTTTTTCAAGACACAGCAGCACTTGTATGTAATAACATAGACCACAATTTTCTTTTACCATAAATGAATCACTGAGGACTGATCTACAGTATGGACCCATCTCGTATTCCTCCTGTCAGACATTAACCCTGGTGAGTGATATGCAATGTACCGTCTGGGCCTTGGGCGACCCTTCCTTGGCCAGCTTCTCAAACAGTTCCTTGGCTCTGGGAACGTTCTGGGCCAAGTAGTCTCCGAACAGCATGGCGTATGCCACCTTCTCCATTGCCTTGTGGTGGCCCCTCTCAGCCACCTTCTGCAGCTTCTCGTACAGCCTGCAGGGGGAGAAAGTGGAAGTGATCTTAGATTAGATTAGATACAATTTGACTGATAGAAATGTGTTGGTTGCAACAGCCCAGCAGCAGCTTGTGCGTGTGTGTGTGCATGTGTACGTCAGTCCAGATCATGTCAATATGAATGGTGACTGAACGTGCTGCATGCAAAGGGTTCTCCGGTGGTCTTTAGCAAGCAGTCTACAACACAGACTAACAAAGTTCTTAACCATTGTGTGGTCATTTACATTAAAGCTTACCAAAAATCAATATAATTTTTGCTAAATCTATTACACATAACCATTTGAAAGACATAATCCATGTCCTCAATAAAAGAGGTGAAGAGTCTCACTCTTTTCTGTGGCTCTTGCGGGTGGTGGTGTTGAGCAGGCGGACCACAGCCTGGTACAGCTCCTCCGCCTCTTCCGCATGTAGTCTCTGCTCCTCCTGCTCCTCCGCTGGAGGGAGCGATGATGGGAAAGAAAGGGGAGATTTAGGCCGCGGTGTGGCTCCTAGCGGTGTGGCTCCTAGCGGTGTGGCTCCTAGCGGTGTGGCTCCTAGCGGTGTGGCCCCTAGCGGTGTGGCTCCTAGCGGTGTGGCTCCTAGCGGTGTGGCTCCTAGCGGTGTGGCTCCTAGCGGTGTCCACTATCTCTAGAGTCGACTGTGGTATTTATTCATATTCTTTTTTTTGTAAAAGTCAACAATTTTTCGAAGTCATAGTTCGTAGCTTTCCAAGCGATACAAAAACATTGATAATATCCCATGGATGTTTGACATTTATTGATTTACTTAATCAATAATGCCTTCTTCTACTGTGTTTTTAACAGTGAGTTCTAGCAGTGTCTGAAAAATACTGCACTGTTAGAATAACTATTTACTTGATTGTGCAAAATGAATGCAGGAGCAACAGTTTGCGAAAGTGGCAAACACGTTTTACTGCTCGAGTCTGCAGAACAAAGTGCTGATGTACATTCAGCAGACGCTCCTTTAAATGTCTCATCACAACCAATTTGGTAGACACTTTAACCTACCCTCATCTTTTAAATGTCAGGTAGCCTTGGTTTTATCTCAGATTTAGAGACCACCATGTATTGATAATACCCACAGATTGGTCTTACCTATTACACACAACGCAGAGAGTTAAGGATAAAGCTTATATTTCCAGCACACCATGTGCTTAGTAGGGTCCGACAGAATGTGTGTTGGGCAGAAAGCATGTGCATCTGAATATCTTATTCTTAGAAATACAAGGTATATGGGATGCCTCTTTCTATTCAATGACGTCCTTTGAATGGTCCGAAATGCGAATTCTTCCTTTGTCAAGCAATAAGGGCCATGTGTTTGAAGGGTACAATACAACCGTAAACCCTAAAATATGGGAACAGAACCCTGGCAATTTAATTGTAAATACCAGGTGCACTAGAAAGGACAGGCATGGTGGTGCATGGTGGTGTAGGGTGGAGTATGGTGGAGTAGGGTGGGGTAGGCCTCACTCTCGCAGAAGCCCCATCTCTTCTCCTGATCGTAGTCGTAGGAGGTGGCGCACCACAGCCTGCCGTCGCTCCGCCCATCGGTTGTGCACTGGGGGTACTCTTGGCCCTGGAAGAGGAATGGGAACACGCAGGACTCTCCGCTGGCGGTGCCCCCGTTCACCACCGGAACTACACAGAGCAGCAGGAAAGACAACATGTCCATGAGAAACAACAGCACTACAACACTGCCTAAGTTTAAGTCTTAACAGGATAATGGGATTCCTATTCTGCCATTTGATTGTTTACATTTTAGACATGACTAGGTGTGTTTTTCAGGCTTGATTATGATGATGTCTTCAAGCCTTTCTGAGTGAATTTAATTGTATACCTATCCAAGACCTTCTTTCCATCCGTTTTTTTTTATCATTTTAAGATCACATCCTTTTTATCTCATTTTATTTTCTTAAAAGGAAGCCTTGCAGAGGGACATTTGATACAATATAATGAAAAATAAAAGTCTGAAAATCTTAAAACATCTACAAAAAGAATATACAGAGGACATTGTAGTAGGAACATCAGAAACACCTTAAAGTACAAAAAACAGCTGGGTGCAATTCTATATGGAGCAAGGGAAAGCTCCTTCAAAGCCACAGGAACTAAGCACATCTCCACCAAAGTAACTGACTGTAAGAGAGGCCACAGGTGCAATGTTGCAAGAAGGGTCTCATGGGAGGACCTGACAAATACAGAGTGTGACACATGCACGTACACTTGCGCACCAAATAGGCACACTCACGCATACAAACACAATGTGGCACAAAAATAAGCCCAAGGTGAGGCAGAGTAGCCTAGAAGTGTGCGACATGCAATCATGCTTTGTTTGTTCTTGCAAACTTTAGGCCAGAAATCTGTTAACGGTTAATGTTCAGAATGCCACCAACTGCAAATTACTTCTATATTTGTCAGCACCTTAGCCAGGGTGATACTAGTTTGGACATGAAGCAGACTGCTACAGATGAAAGGTCTAACCCAAAATTTGTCCCCCCCCTTTGACCTAAATTTCAGCTTATTTAAAATAAATGTTGATGTATACATAGACATTAGAGATTCAGACAGATGTAGTGGATCAGCAGGTCAAAACACAATAGGGGCATCAGGGGAGAATGTGATATTATTAGGAGCGTACTTGGCACAAGCCTTAGGGAAGCCACAAAGCAAACATAAGCCCATGATCAAGGAATCCGACTGCACTTTCACACGTCCACACATCAATCATGGGATTCTTTATCCGGATGAAAGTAAGATACATAAACAGACATAAGAGAACAGCTCTTACTCTCTATAGGTCGCTCCATGATCGGAGGAGGCTGGTCGGGCAAGTCCTCTCGTTCCTCCCCCTCCAGCCGGTCATCCAGAGGGTCTGGCTGCTCAGACGTGGACGTAGAGGACACACTGGACCCCGCTACAACCCTTGAACTTACTGCCTCACTTTCTTCCTCATTCTCAGGGTCATGGTAGGACTGCAATAAAGTGCCAAACCATATTGAAACACAGATTTTAGATGCTGAAGTCATCATCTTGGGTTCCTTAAGTGATTCATTTGTTACAACGCTAGCAAGTTCATATGTTGAAAGTAAGGGTACCTTTAATGCATCTTTAACAAATGGATTTGGGGACACGATTACTCAGTAGTGCACGTTAACAATCTTCAACCATGACAACATAATAGTAGAAACCTACCTTTAACTCTGAAACTTCATACCCATTTTGGTCTTCCTCTGCAGAATAAAAACAGACATGAGCAACAGGGACATGCTTGGTACGCCAGCTGCCCACTGCTCATATCTGCCTGTCAACGTCAGTGAAGCACAGCAATAGTACTATCCATATTACAGTTGATGCTACTTACCAGCAGTAATCCCTTTAGCCAAGACAACCAGAACAATGCTGAAGACACACAGTAACTTCGCTGTGTTATACAACCTCTCGCAGCCCATCGTTGTACTGGAAACAAGCTTACAAGCTGCTAGCTGTAGCTTTGGAAATTGCTATTGCAGAACATCCAGTTGTTTTTTCCGACGTTGACACGTTGTGTCCTTCATAAAGACCGTATGACAAAGTATCAATTCACTCCCATTACAAATAATGCCATATAGTGTGATACCGACTATAATTACGCACGTTATTAAACCAACCAAGAAGAGAACTCAGATTCGAGACTGTTATGATTAGCCCACTTCGGTGGCTAACACGGTAGCTAACGTTAGCCTGGGATTCGGGCTAGCGTGTGCATTAATCTTTAGAAAGGAGACACCGTCCTCTACTACTGATGCGTACCGGTGTAACAGAATCCCATTATATTGCGACTAACAATTAGACAGACTGTCAGAGGCCCTTGATTAAATGTCATCAGTTGCCAGGGTTAACCCGTAAGCCGCTACTACTAAACAGCACTTCCTACTTCTCCAGTCGACCAATAGCATGGCGAGTTACAGCAAAATCAGCCAATGGTGGCCGACCATTATGAGTCGTCCAATCAGCTGTATACACAATTATGTATGAGGGTGGGCCAACTAGCAGACATGTCCACGACACCCAAACACTCTCAAGGCAAGTAGAGAGCGTTTCAAGCATAGACCTATATTCATAGAAGCTACATTGTCCTTTAGATACGTCAACGTCGCCGCCATATTGGAGAGGCCAATATTGGCCTGTAAAGTATAGTATATTAAGCATAAATTTCTCCATTTACATGGAGATAGAGATATATTTGAAACATGTTTCTAATAATAATGGATATTATCAATAGTAACATGGATTATATTTGATGTGTTCATATTTGAATGTACATGGAGTTTATAAATCATGCCATCTTAAGTGCCTCAAGTCACAATCCAAACAAGCAGGGCAATAATTAGTTTACATTATTTATTTACAGAGTTTTAGTGGTCATTTCAGAAGTGGTTATTATACAAATTCAGATATCTTTCAATGAAAACATTCACAATAAAGATGTGGCAGTTAGTTTAAAAACAACCTGATATTGGTGACACCATTACACTTTAACAGTATTGATTGACATCTAATTGCACAGAGGAAGGCACACTTTAAGTTAAGCCCTACCACCCATTTGTAAGTATATGGACTTAAAATCCTTATCCAACTCAATAAGCCATCTTTCAAGTCAACTAGGTCAGTCTAGTTTGAGATTTTTTCATTAATCATTCAACAATCTTCTATTACTGAGTGACAACAGTATTTGTCGTGAACTTTGTTTTTCTTTTGTGTTTCAGAGTAGCTATGTCTACATACATCCCAAATAAGATACTTGTTGCAACTCGTGGTTCCTCTTATTATGGGATGAAACTTGTTTCATTGTATTTCATCACACTGAAACACTGTCACACTGACACATGTGAAACTTTGAGAACGACATGTCTAACTACAAGTGCTTAGACCACTTCAAGAAATGCCTCTTGTAGTCTCATACTAAACCCCTAAGGTGTCTAGATTCTCCCAGTAGTACTGTGGTTCTGCAGTATAGGCCTATCTTTGTTTGGCAGAAACTGTTGTCATTGGTAGTGGTCCAGTCACTCGTCTTTAGATTTAATTTAAATCGACTTAACAATGAAAGGGTTTGGTTGATTTTAAATGGTGTGCTTGTTAGGAATATAATTTCAACAAATAACAGCCTTTAATCACAATACCTTTGTGTTTACATACAGAAACAAATTGCTGTCCTGTGGCCATATTATTATAAAAATAATACAGGAAGTATATGGGGTTTTTATCAAGTGCTTTTCGTCTTACTAAATAAGGACATGATGCATTCAGTCAAGCGCTGGTATGTAATGAACCATCTTTTTACCTGAAAATAGTGGTCACAAAAGGGTACAATTCATCAAATGAACATGAGGCAAATGGGAACCAAAAAACATATTCACAGACTATATACACGTTCTAGTCCTAAATGCCATCAGCAGGATTCCGTCGGTATGCACCTCATGTTGCTCTGCTCTCTCTTCCTAGTGCCTAGTCCTAGTCATCTTCAACACAGAGCCACAACTGGAGAGTACCATGTGACGTCTCTACCACAATAAGAGCCTGCAGCACCCCCAAACAGGGCCCAATGAGAGGGTCCAAGAATCTGGTGTGTGGGTCTCATCATCGCTGGACAGTCTTGATGACCCACTCTGCTGCCGGGTTCAGCTTGAAGAGGTCCTTCATGTACGTCGCCTCGTTCAGACACCTCTCCTCTGAGAGTGGAGGGACGTTGGGAAGAGAGGGAGGGGCCAGAAGGATGGAGACACAGTGCAGAGATACAATCAGGGTTGAGGTAAGAAAAAGCAATAGACTCGTTTACTCGTTTATTACCACCTGATAAGACGATAAGGCTCCACTTACTGATATTTCCACCAATCTCATAGAGACACAAATTTTCCCGCTTTACAGGCACTGAACTGGAAAGAAATAAAGAGACAGAGAGCAATGAGTGAACACAAGAGCCAGAGAGAACAAATGATAATCATTTTGAAGTACAACTCTAAACACTGTAATCGACACGGCAAATAGATATTTACAGAAACTGAATTGGACTGCTGCAGGGTTGGGGTTAGATCAGTTGAATTCTACATTTCACGTTCAAGCATATACACCATTTGGTTTCTATCAAACTCGGTTCCCCATTGATTACATTCAGGGGCTCATTGTAAGCAGACTGTCATCTCAAAACCGTGTTGTTTACAAACACAGCAGGGTTTAGAAGCTAATGCTCAAATTTGGAGCCGCCATGACCACCTATTACGGGACCTGATGTTTACGTCAGGGTTCCACACTGTCCATTATAAATCTTGTGTTTTTGGGACGTTAATGTTCCCCCTCTCAACAAAACGTCTCTGAAGCGCGTTGGGCATTACGATGACGAAACTCTTGAGTACCAATTTGGAAACACTCAGTGATGAAAGAAAAGTGGGGGATACGTGATTGAGTGTGCGTGTGTATATATATACATAACTAGTGTGTGTGTGCACGTGAGTGTAAATATATTACCGGTCCTGGCTCAGGAACCTTGTGAGCACGTCAGCAGCCTGTAACTCTTCTGTGAGCTGGACCGCCATGGAGACTTTGTTGAACTGTGGCGCCTGGACCCGGATAAAACCAACTGAACCCTCCTGGGAGAGACAGGGGGAGAGACAGAGGGAGAGGGAGAGACAGAGATAGAGGACGAGACAGAGGGAGAGACAGACGGCCAGGGAGAGACAGACAGAGACAGAGGGAGAAGGAGGGAGAGAGACAGAGACAGAAAGAGAACAAGACAGAGAAAGAACGAGACAGAGAGAGATACAGAGGGAGAGACAGAGAGAGAGAGGAATATACACAGGGAGAGAGGCCGAGAGGAGGGATAAATAAAAAACAGAGGAGGAGGCGTGTGGATGTGAGGCCATAGAGAGATATAAACAGAGACCTGACGACAGGTTTAAACACGGCTGAACATGGAAGCATCGGTACACTCGGAGGGTTGTATTCTCATGGGAACCACCACGTTGTCCACAGTGCCTACAGTACACCGAGACAAACTAAAGAGACCGGGTTTCTCCTAAATTCAGTTTATGCAAAATCTTGTGCACAGGAAGTGAGGTCACGTGAAAGTGAAAGCCAAGCTCCATCAGATCAGTAAATAAATAAAAGGTGCATATAGCGGTGGTTAGATTAGCTCATGACAGCTACATCCTGGATGTTGAATGAGTGCATCATGTGATCCTAGCCCTCACCTCATTAACGGCCTTTTCGGTAGGTCTGTCGATGGCAATCTTCTTCAGAAGCTTCCTCACCGCCCCCTCCCTGTTCAACTTCTGCTGGTTCTCTGTGTTCTGTTGTCGGACCTGCGTCAGGATGAACTTGGGGATCTGGGGGAGGGAGAGGCCAAGGAGGCAGAGGGAGATTCATTCCTTGCACCCAGATGCAGAGATCTGCTGCTATACGGGCATTGCTCAGCTCTCTAGGAAGTTAAGTGGGCTAGGCTGGATTTTAACCACCACTACCCCCCCCCCAGCCTACACCAGCAGTTCTGCTCAGTGGGGTAAACAGATTTACCCCATTGTATAGTATTGTATATGGCTCTGTGTTGTCAATTGTTGTTGTGTGCTGTATCTGACATCTCTATGTCACGCCTCTCATATATAATGGGCAGGGAGCCCCTTAAAAAAGTTGAACCCTATCGCAAAACTAAAGTGGATTACCATTGCATGCAATAAATGGTTAATGGTTCGATGACAAATCACATCACAACACAGGTTCACTGTCTATCTGACTAAATCCATCAAGGGCCTCTTACTGTCCACAGAAGTCTCTGGTATCTGATCAGCTGCCGCACGATGTTAGCCGTGCTCGTCGCCATGGCAATCTCCTGCTGTCCGGTAACCTTGGAGCGGTACCCTTTGAACATGAACATGTTGGGCGCCATGACAACGGAGACGTTGTTGAGCGTCATCTTGTTCTGAGCCTGTCGGTCGATCACCCGTTGGAAGAACTCCACCAACACCTGAGGATACAGGAGGAAAATATCGGACATCTCAAGAGGAACCGCCTCCAGAAGGTCACCATGGAAGCAACTGAAACGAAAGTGTGGGTACCTTCAGGGTATCTCGGTTGGTCTCGGGAAGAAGCAGGACCAGCAGGTTTAAGGCATGCAGCTGTTGCTTCCTTGTTGGGAGCTCTGCACACAAACACACACACACACACAAATTTCAGGCCCATTTTTTGTGTCTTTTGAACGCCATAAAGGTATGACCCGTGTTGCATGATCATCTCTTCGCGTCTCCACGATTTCCTCCAGCAATTAAAGTTCAACCACTTTGTATAATAACTTCAGAGGGCCGAGCTTTTCTCTTCTGTCAGAGAGGACCACTTCATACGTGTGCTGTGAACCACCGCGGTCAGGGCGACGTGGACTCCTTAAAACCAACCGACGCCAATGGACCACGTACTGTCGACGGCGATGAAGGCGTTGAGGTACTTGACGGTCAGCAGGGGATGAGGAAGCTCCCGGATGAACTTCTTCAGAAGGCTAGCGGCGTCGTGCTGTTTCAGCTGTTGCCAGGGAAACGCACCTTCGTAGAAACCAGATTCCAGATCCTGGCACACCGACTAGACACGGGGACAGGCGACGACGGACGCGGGCATTAACGTTATCGTACCAAGAATAGATCGAGTCTTACAGTTATGCTATAGAATACGTTTGATACACTCCAACCGAAGGTGAAAGTGCCATGTGAAGTGGGAAATTATATCACATTCCGATTAAAGAGTGCTAAATTGTGCTAAAAAAGTGTGATCAATTGTCAAACCTTGACTCTAGTGGCCGCTCCGGGGATCCGTAGTAAACCCTCTGTGCTCAGCCCCTCTTCCTCGATATGACTGATTAACTTGGGAGGAAAAGGACACAAAACACAGTCAAACCAACAGTCTTCTTTCTGCAATTTGTGTATATATTTATATTTGTACCACTCTCTAGTTTTAACTCAACTCTTTTTAATTCTTTCCATTTTCTTTAAATGTATTCAGCTCCTGCATCATGTGACACTAATATTGTAACGCATGTTGTCGAATTTATTGCAAGATGGCAAACAGAAGACAAAGGTCATGTTACTATTACTGCTGTTTAAACAGAACAGCACCAAGCCGGAGAGCTCACCCTCTGCAGTATGAGAGGCACCTTGGTCCCAGGCAGACGCCTCTGGTCCTGATCCAGCAGGGTGGCGAGGGGAACGCCGAAAAGGCCGCTCTCTGTAAGAGCATCAGAAGGATCAGCAATATGACCCAGTGAAAGGAAACGGTGTTGATGACATGACAAACGGGTGCAAAAAGTCAAGTCCAATGATATGTAATTAGAAGAATAATCTTCAGATAGGTTTGGGACCAATGCAGTAAGTAAAGGTAAAGGTCTACGGAAACGTTCACCTCGATGTGACTCTGTGCGTGGGTTTTGAGTGTGACACGTTTAGTGGGTCCTTGTGTGTGTTTGTGTGTGTGTGTGTCCATTCACTCACGCATACTTTTCTTTCTGTGTTAAGCATGTGTGTGTGTTTAAGTATGTGTGTTTAAGTTTATATGAGTGTGTGTTTAAGCGTGCGTGTGTTTAAGACTGTGTTTGGTGAGGCTACGTGAGGGCTGTTTACCTTTAGCCTTGACTTTAACAGCTTTGTGGGATTTGGGGTCTATCCCACAAGTGTCAAATAGGGCCGTCATCTCTATAAGCGCCAGCCGTCGCACCTTATAGACCATAGATACATACGTTTAAACACATGGGAAATCCTGATGCATGTTCTAATAAATGTTACGCATATATATTGGCACCTATAGTGCTAAGTAATTACCTTTTTCATATCCAGTGAAGAAAGGTCTCCTATTCTTGTCTGGCCCGTCTTATCCTGAATCAACTTGAAGTTCTGGAGAGTATGATTGGGAAAAGGGATCAGCAAATCAACATCCTTTATCAAATACGTTCAAATAGCATTTACCAATCATGGTCACCAGGTGGCAGTAAAGCTAAACACTGTAACTAACAAACCTAACTAACAACTACCAAAGTCCAAACAAACAATACTTCAGGAGCACCGTGCACACTGACTTAGATTAATAACAAATGCAAATTAGTTCATACCTCTCATGCCCTAAATGTATGCACTTTATTTACATATCATTTTTATATATTAAGTTTGATTGTAATTAGCAATTAACAAAGCACAGCACAGCAAAATTTGATTAAATAAGAATAAAATAGAGATTATGTAGCAACAACGTTGTGGCCAGCGTGGAACAAAACCATGCAGCTTATTATGATCTTACAGACGACCGTAACGGAAAGGGAGACACTCCTCTTTGACATACGATGACTAAAAAAACATTCCTGTTGAAGCAAATCATGGAAGCGCTGTATCAGATTCTCCCCTGAATCCTCTGACCAATGGGCTGCGGCCCTGCTCTGTGGCGGAGCCATAAGCACCTCCTGTGACGGTTCTTTCTCGGTGTCTCTGTTCCACCCAGGGGGGGAGAATACTGTACTGGTCCTTCCCCAAACTTTATTTTTCTTCCCTCCTCGACTATTGTTTGCAATACAAAGCAGAGGATGCGCTCTCCCGTGATGAAAAGCCACACAGCCGGCCGACGTGTTTCCGTCGTTGCCATGGCGATGTCACGCTGGAATCGGGCGTGGCACGAGACACAGGGAACAACACAGGAGTTATGTCCTCTTCACTTTGCCATGTCTCTCTTTTGTGAGTGGCCTACCCCTCTTCTATTGTTGTAGGGCCTCACTTTGACTTAATTGATCTCATTAGGGCAACTAATATATCTTCCGTAATAATCAATAGCTTATAACGATTCATCATATAGTAATATCGGCACGCTCAACTGTTGGATGAGGACCCAGAGGGTAAAAGATTAGAGTATAAATGTTTTGCATTTGTTTACATGAAGGCGTCTCTGAAGCAGAGAGAGAGAGCGAGAGTGCGCACACGAGAGAGAGAGAGCAAAAGAGAGAGAGAGCAAAAGAGAGAGAGAGTAAAAGAGAGAGAGAGAGAGAGAGCGAGAGCGAGACATACCGGTAGTTTGTCATCAGGTGAGTGCAGAGGTTTTGGACTGGACACGACCTTTAATCTTTGACAGTGTTCCTTGTAATTCAGTGCCTGCTCTGAGAAGGATAACTTGTCATTCCATTCCGTCTCCGTCTCTTCAGAAACATGCGTTGCTGTAGCACACACAGAAACGCGGGAATACAGACAGATACAGAAAGAAACACATAGTCAATAGACACACAATGTAAGGACAAGTAAATTATTTGCGAAGAAGAAAGGATAAAGGGTTCTGAAAGGCATTTGGGTTGATTGAGCCACGGTCTGATTTATTTTGGAGTATATTGATGGATTTAATAATTTCTCATAATCTCAACATTTTTGAAAAGAAAAGTGAGAGCTGCCGTTTAGAACAATGCATATGTGCAATGGAATTGTTGGAATGGCAGGAAAAATGTCTTGAGTTCAAACTGGGGACATTCAACCACTGTGTACTTACAGCATTTGTGTATTAACATTTCACATACCATTAGAATCCACATCTTTTTCTTGGTTCTCACTCTTCTCTTCCATAATGGTGGCCTCGTCAACCTGCAACACACAAGACATGACAGATTCTCTCATGGCATGGCAATATTTAACAAGAAATAACATATGTTCAACCATGAGCCAGTTGGCTGCCTCTGAGTTACACATTATCTTGTCTGTCAATGAGTGTACTCCTCTCAACTAGAAGTCAAGGTGACTCTAAAGTTAGCAAAGACACTCATTTGACTTAGAGTAAGTTTCCTTAACCACCTTGGCTGTCTCGTGGGCCTGCCCTGCCCCCGTCCCGCCATACATGCCTTTGTGGGGGTCTGCGTCTCGGGGGCCCTGAAGATGTCCCTGACGTCGGGGGTGTGCTGGCGGTTGCGTCGCTTCAGCGTCTGCAGTGAGACCACGCGGCGCTCCACGGCCGCCGCCTGGGCCCGGGTCAGCGTGGACAGGAAGACAACGCTGTCTTCTTCCTGTGCATCACAATGAACATTGTTTATTAAAAGGGGGTTCCACGTATTAACCAACAGGTGTGATGTTGTTGATTTGTCATCACAACCATTTTTTGATAAATCGACCCTAAGGTGACATCCCAGGTGGGCGTGTCCGGCCAGCTGCATGACGGATAGAACGGTTTTCCAATGAGTAAGTTGCCTGTATGTTGGATGTTGCAGACATATCCGTAATGCCGTCTACTTAGACAATTTCACATGGTCTTCCAATTAAAAATTAAAAAATTTTAATGTACACAACCGACATCACAAGAATGTCCACAAAGTAGCAAGATGATGGACACCTGATCCTGGTCCGGAGTCAGCGAATCATCAAACAGCCCCGTAAGTCCCGCCTCCGCCAGCCACGCCTCTTCCGACTCTCCCTCTGCAGAGAGGAGACAATTAAATGATAACGGAAAAATAGGATTATTGCATTTGTCATCATACTAACATAAGGATATGGACATCCTATGCCCAGGAAAGGGAAGGAGGAACTCCCGGCAGGACAGACACACACACAGGACGTAAAGTGTTTGTGTTGGCGAACAATAGCTCTCGCCTAAGGTCTTTCTAAGTGGCTCACACTTCGTGCAGATCAACAGTAGCATCCATCAACACAAGTTACCAGAGCTGCTGTGTTCCCTCTCCCTTGCCCTCTTCAACACTCACACACAAGGCGGTGAAAAAATTATAATTAAAGAAGTGTGTGTGTGTGCGCATGTGTGTGCGTGTGTGTGCGTGTGTCTGTGTGTCTGTGTCTGGGTACTATGATGCCGGGGTTTTCAGTCTTGTATCAACTAGACACACAGGTACACCAAAATAAACACGCACGTCCGTATACGGAGAGGCATTTGCATTCCCCCGGACAAAGTGCAACACAAGGTTTCGTTATAAAATCAACACAGTATCTTTACGGCGTACGTGTAGCGATAAATACTCTCCTTCAGCGAGGCTGAGAGACATCACACAAACGAAAAAGAACTCCCTTGCATTTTTTTCTTTCCCGTACCTTCTGGAACTTTGAGCTGGTCGTCCTCTTGGACCTCTACCCCGGACTCCCCCCTCCCCGCGCCTCCCCCATCTCCTCCCCCAGAGCAGGAGATGTTCTCCACCTCCTTCCAGTAGTCGTCCATCGCGAGCTCGCCCAGAGAGTCCTGGATAACAGAGACAGACGTCGCATAGATGAAGTCCCGGGAAGAAGCAGAAAGAGAGAGAGAGACTGATAAACAGGAGGGAGAGAGATTGAAATCATAGTTACGCAAACTCACACACACTGTCAACATGCTGGGACCTGTATGGACAGACATGGTATGACGATACGGAGGGAGAGACCGAGACAGAAAACCCCACTTCACACACGATTCAAATGTGTGTGGACCCCTTTAAAACTCTATTTCAAAGGAGGAACTGAGGAGGAAGATATTTTCAACCTCTACACTTCAGACGGAACGAAAGACAAACATGGGGGATAGTTCCGCGAACAATAAGCGGAGTTAAGAGAAAAAGAAGTACAAGTCAGCAAAGCCGACATCCGAGGCATAAACAGCAGCAAACATCTGTCCTTCAGCATTTAGGGCCAGTGAGCACACTTTTCTTCTGGTATTATAGTCATCAAAATATAGGTTATTGTGGTCGCCACCAAAAGTGTAGTAGTGAGGGTGATTCCCTGCCCTGTACCTTTTATGAGGGGGATGGAAAAAGGGTGAGGCATAAGGCCTGTACATTCCTGTGTTGGCCCTGATCATAAAAGATACTATACCACTAAAATCAACAACAACAAAAATCCACCTGGGAGTTGCAGCGGTGGTAGGCCGGGTGGGAGCCAGACCGGAGCCGGGGGCTGGTGTCCGCCCTGGGGCTGCTGCCGGGATGTGTTTTGGGGTGACGCTTGCAGACGGGGCTGGCCTGTTGTGACAGAGGTTGGGCAGCACCGCTGGTGGCTTTGAGGCCATGTTCGGACGTGTTGTTCTGTTGCACACTGTAGTGGCCCATCCTGCGGCTGTCAAGGTGGGGGGGGGGAGGGCAGGAGAGAGAGAGAGAGAGAGAGAGAGAGAGAGTTATGGAGGGAGAGATAGCGAGGGTAAGGTCGAA
>JAOPJL010000097.1:7374913-7385342 GCA_027123545.1 Trisopterus esmarkii
ATCTATCTATCTATCTATCTATCTATCTATCTATCTATCTATCTATCTATCTATCTATCTATCTATCTATCTATATAAATTATACTTTTCCTATTTTTTTCCCTTGTTAAGCATTTTGCGTTTCTGAAAAGTGAGATCTAAATTAAGTTTGATGGATGCATGATTGTTGTTTGTGTCCCACAGGACGTGGAAGACGGCCTTGAAGATGCATTCTCAAGGTAGTGTATGTGAGAAAGTAGTAGTGTGTATGAGTGTTATTATGTAGAATAAGCTAACTACACTCCAAACACTACCCAGTACAGTATGTAAATAGCTTACACAGTGCTACATGATTTATATTTTGTATATTGTACAAATATATTCACATCTACATTTCTATAGGCTATAGGCTGAAATTTCAACTTCCCTTGAGATTTGTCTTCAACATTCACCGTTCTCTTCTGACCTCATAAATGATGAATGTCCAATTCCCTAACACATGCACAACCCCAGAGTCATACACCCACACACACACACACACACACACACACACACACACCACACAACACACAACACACAACACACAACACACAACACACACACACACACAGAGTGGGTGTATTGCAATCTAGCTTTCATTTCCCTGGCTCAGTCATATTGGCAGGGAGGAGAACACCTGGTGTAGTGGATGTTATGCAATCAGGATCATTGATTTGGCAGCTCTGGCATTGTGTTTATATATGATATGATATATATATATATATATATATATCACATTTTGTGGACTCCTTATCGTTGCATAATAATAAATCCTGATAACTGAAATGTAATCCAGAAAAGAAAAACGAGGCAGGCTTCTTTGAGTAAACTGATTATATAAATGTTACCCTTTTACCGTTTAAAAGCCTTTCAAAACAAAGGCGCTATAGAACTTCCAATAAAGCCTGAAGCTGCGCTGCAATCAGCTGTTTCCAGAAGCACCGTCCCCACCATAGAAAGGTTTAATGTGATTTTATAGTGCAGGATGTTATTTTAACTCTAATAAGCACAATATTAATGTGCTGTGATTATGCATATCCTGCAATGCGTGTAGTGACAACTCATGAATATGCATGGAGGTGGACTGACATGAATTCATAGAGAAAAAATGGCATGCACACATACCAAGGTTATAATCATTCACGAAAACTTATGAAAACTAGGTGGGGAAGTGAATGTCATTAACTGGAATAAAAATAAAAACAAGGCTTGGAAAAAAAACAACCAATAATTCAAATAAAGTGATTTGTGTTTTAGTAGTGTTAGTAACTTGTACCATAGTGTGTGCTGTCATCTCATCCTGCAACTCATGCATGTATATTCACACACTCGTTCACAGTATAAACTGTTTTATATATTCAGCTGAAAGGGATTTCCATTGAAACTCTAGAGAAACGCATGATTCAAATTTAATGATCTTTTCCTCTGAACCCTCTTCCATCACACACCTCCACTTGGTCCCGAAGGGACTATGCACACACATCCACATACACACGCACACACATGCAAATACACACGCACACACCCATACAGGCACAGATACAGACAGTAACGCTGTGAAGAACATCTTGTTTGTTGCTCTCTCATTATGCACTGCAGTAAACCGACAAGTAACAAACGGATTCGGCATGGACTATCCTATCCTTGTATTGGAGGTTTTTTTTTTAACATGTTCTCAACCCTAAGATTTAGGCAGCTTAGAAGGGAACCCAAGACTTGTTGGAAGTTTAGAATTTCGAGTCATTTGAATACGAGTCTGCTGTAACTCTTTTTGTGCATTACATTTTTATAATTAAAGAAGCATTATTTTCAAACCCTCGTGGTACCAACGCGATATTCTTAAATTTTTCTTTCCTTCCTTCCGCCCTTTCTTCCTTCCTATCTATATACACACCTACCTTACAGCAGCATGGATGTAGAGGAGTTGGACAACAGTAAATGAGGTGAGAGTGTGTGTCTAAACTGCATGCTGTAGTCCAACATGTGGCATGAAACTCTTCTTTTGTTTAGATCATGATACCAGCCGCCTCTACTTAACATTGTGAGCACATATTTTTCCTCTTCTCTCTGCTGTGTTATGATTTAACCGGTGATATATTTTGGCCCGTTGCCACGGTGCTACGGAGAACCAACATGACGGAACAGCATCGTTGCTTTGTTGGGATTCTCTGTATTCAAGCTTTACCGTGAGTCAACCACAGTGTATTTCTCCAACCTAGCTAACAATAGCATCTGCAAGGGGCTCTTCCCTCGGCTGTGACAGCTTCCCCCCGTAATGCTGATCTCCATTGGTTCAGACCCCCTCAGATTGCGCTACAGTGAGCCTAGCGAGGGAAGCCTCTGGGACTCCGCCCGGCTCAGCTCCGTTATATTTATAGTACCAATATTTAAATAGGGGGTCGTCACGCTGCGCTCGTTTTGTAACACAGAGGAGTATGCGTGTCTTGTTGAAAAAAAAAACAACACAAAACGTCACAGAGTAGTTGGACTGTTGACGCCATCGGTCCGAGAGTGAGATAGAGAGGAAGGTATGGGAGGTATAGGGGAGCAGCAAAGGCCCATAGGCAGAATTCAAATCCGGGTCGCTGCGTTCAGGACTGAGCCTATATGGTAGGCGCTCTACCCAGTGAGCCACCTGGCCACGGCCCAACTCTTGCGCGTTATGAAGCACTACTGTCTTAGTAGTGCTGGAAAACATAGGCGTGTCGGTTGCACTTTGATGAAGACTTGAGACCCTAGTCGGAACAAAGGAAGCCACCCTGGAAAAAGACAATCAAAGTCAGGGAGAATCCGTGCATCGCAAGAATGGAGGCTGGCGCCGTACTATAAATTCACTTTGAAGTAGTTCCCCTTTGTGTTTACTGTGTATGTCTGTGTTTGTGTGTGTGGATGTGTGTGTGTGCGTCCAACATACCGCGTTTGAGCCAGAGAACAACAGTTGAAAGAATCATCGACTTCCTGTTCTGAGTGTCTGGCCCTGTTCGATCGTCGGCCGGTGATTGTGTTGTTTGACCTGCTGAACCAATCACAATGCTGGCCTCGTCTCTGCAGTCTGTCCATTAATGTCCTGATTGGCAGTCAGAGCAGTGACCTATGGGTTAAATTCTCTGCCTTCAGACGACTCCTCGTCCATCACGTTAATCTAGTCTGCATTATCTTTCTTCCCATTCTCTCTCTCTCTCTCTCTCTCTCTGTCTCTGTCTCTGTCTCTGTCTGCCTCTCTCTCCCGGTCTCTTCACAGACTGACTTCACACCAACAGCCTCTTGACAGTTTGATCGTGCGTATGAAACCAGTACCTTCTTGGTCGGGAGCCCAACACCGGAACCACTAGACTGGCACGGCCCCAGTCCACAGAAACCCGGGCACACAACTCCTGCCACACGCAACGTCCTGCACACACGGTGCAACGACAGACAAAGGCCCCACATAAGATACCGCTCAAAGATAAATCGTTCATGGTCAAAAATGTCTTATTTTTGTCTCAATAATCATACACCAATCCGACCTGTCCTTGTTATCCATGTTTGCCTTGGTCAAACTATGACTTCCTTACTCTTTTTCATCTTCAACTATCCATGGACAACTGTCCTCCGTTTTCTCCTCAAGCACATGTGTTATGTAACGGGATGTTGTCATCCGCTGAACAGCGGAAGACGCTCTCACAGTCACTGGAACCAGTTTATGATTGTGTTATGGATTTATATTTCGTGTGATTATGAGTATTCTTCTGTTTGCCAAGAACAAGGGGGCGGTTGTGTAATGAAATTGTAGAACCTTTGTGTTCTTTGTGTTGGTGGTGTGTTGGCGATTTGCTGCATAGTTTGAGTTTAGAAATATATGTGTGTGACTAACAGGCAGAATGGTGTGAAAGCATACACGTCAAGATAAACAAATATAGCTGAGGGAAGTCATTTCTAAAAGGTTCATATACATCGTAAGCTTAGTGTAGAATCAGTGACATTAAATATATTTTATAACACTTGTTTGTTTATTGATAAACAAACATTTCAAACTTTGGCATCATAGATTCAATAGGTCATTTTAGCATGGTTTGTGTCCATTCACTGTCCCCATCCAAACGCTCTCCATTAATACTGACTACATAAGCCAACTGATGCCACAAAGAGTTGCACTCATATTTCTACAGGATTCGTTATTGAAAAAAACAGCACTCATTTGTCTTAATGGTAGTCAATTAACGTCTATGAAGGTTGTACATCAAAATGACTAAATCGTTTCCCTATTCTCACTGTCTCTAGATCTTTATCAAATTACTTGCCTCTAAATAGAATGATACTGTTGAACATGCTGGGTAATTTAAGGGGTTGTAGAAATATATAATTACAGCGTTGGAGATAAAACTCCCACACTATTTCCATATGCTGTATTTTTTGAATATGTGTATTTTTATTTATGTACATATTATAGAATTTTAAGTAGTCTGAATACTATCAGGGTTATACTTTTTGTATCAACATTTATTACTCTTGTAAATAAAAACGTTAATGCCTGTCTTTTATTTGGTTATACAATTAATAATTTGGTTATGAACTCTTCTTCTCAAATTGTAGCCTCAAATGAATTGATATGTTTGAAAGATATGTGAGAATAGCAGTAGACAGCAGTTGGGGGGGGGGGGGGGGTATATAATATTGGGCCCTGTGCGTGGTCGTCATGACACCCACTATACTAGAATAATTGGATGGCTGATCAGGTTAGACCATGGGGCTTAATTGCGTTTCATTTCTGCGCTGTTGGAAATGCCAGAGAGGGCGAGAGAGAGAGAGAGAGAGATGGTAGGGTTGGGGATGTCCAATGAAACCACCGCTGCCGTCTTCACACTTAGGAGACCTGTTGGATTACAATGAGGACTTGGGAATGGGTGGGATTCCAGATTTATACTTTTTTCGTTGGTATTGTTTTGAGATTCACCTCAATTCTATTTTTTTCCTATTTTTTATCTACTTAGTTTTCACTCAAAATGTGCTATTTTTTTGTTGTTGGAAAAACAATGACATTTCATCTTTGTATAATTTCAGTTATTTTATTTACAGTTAATGCCCGGACATTGATATTGTCTGATTTTGTTTTATTGATATTCTAAAGACTTCAAATCCACACAACACCTTAAAGGAAGATAGGTTAATGAAGTTAAATCAGTACACACATTTCAACAAAATCATTTCCTAGTGTAAAACCATTTTATTTTGTCCAACTTCTTCTCTGGAGTCAAAGACTCAGATGTTATTTTATATTCTGAAAAAACAATCTATTTTTCTTGTTTAAGTGTCCATTATGTACATTTTTGTTTACTTAAATAGATGTAGATTATTTTTATTCCAATTGCATATTTTTTCCTTTAGATGCAGTACAAATCAAGATTAGGAAACGCCAATACAAAGTCAACAAATGCAAATACATTTTGGGGAACCATGTAAGCTATACTAACAACTATTTAAAATGTTTATATTTCTTAATCATCTTGGCTAACCAACAGAACAATGTTGTCGTTTGTCAAAGAGGGTGCTTGATATTTGATACCTATGCAACTGTTGGATATGTGAACTATTATGAGAGCAGTTTGTGAATAAACCATATTAAGTTGATGTACACTCAGATTTATTGCTGTTTTTGTCTATCAAAGCTTGTTTGAAGGGCTCATATTTTACCATTTCAAAATCTATGAATCAAAATTTTTTGATTCAAACTTTAATTTGGGGGACTGTCCAAGAGAACAGGGCTATTTTTGTGAAGATCAATGTAGTTTTATCTAGATGGACTGCATGATTTATGAATAAATATAACTTCAGTGCACTTACAATAACACTGATGCTAAATAGTTGTTCATAACTATTAAATAAATTAGGCACGTCAAGTAAATTAACATTCAATCAAGAAAATAACAATTCATTGTGATGTACAGGCTGGATTGTACGCTTTGTACTTTGCACATGTGTATTGTTGTATTTTTGTATTTGCACAACATGTAACATGTTTCCTAATAGCTGGGTCAAACAAAATAATACTGAAACAATATCTAAGGGTTTGTACACCTCAGTTTACTTTATTGAGAGATTCCTGTGACGTACATATTAGCATTCACTTATTGCAGCTGCTTTTACCGGGACTTGTCACCCTGCATAGGGCAGCTTCATTTCAGTATTATGTGTCATTAGGTTTTATTCCCTCTATAAGAGTAGATGGATGCCCTCAGCAAACATCTGTGATCTTTGATGAATTAGAATTTTTGTGAATTTGACCGAGCACTATTAGTAGTGGAGTTTATATATTGTCTTTGAAAGGGAGGATCTGGTTCAGGTTAACACCAGTGTCCTCCTGTGTCGTAAAATACACGTATACCACGTGTACTGCCCTTTTATTTATTTTCCGTAAACATCTTCCCCTTAAAAAGCTTACAGCAAGGTTCAAACTGAGGCTTACAACCGAGGCCCCAATTATCTTTTAGTGTAATAATGGAACGCGGAGGATAAGCAAGACGTTTAAAGTGCTCTTGCTTTCCTATTCTATACACTATTATTTTCTCTCCACACAATCCCAAAGTCGCATCTAATTTATTTTGACTGTGCTTTTAACAAGAAATCCAGTCAAAGTATTAGTCAGTATGAATAAACAAGGTATAGACGACGACCGGCACACACAAGTTGCTGTCCGGTTGTTATGCTGTAGGCCTACACCCTCCCACTGCCTTAATACAAAGGAAGGACGTTCTGGACAAAAACCCTGGATGTGAATCTTAAGTCTCTGAAAATATGACTCGCAAACACAAGAGGAGATGAAGCATAATATAGACTAAAAGATGAATTGAAAACCGGTGGCCATCTTACGAGAAGTGTTTGGTAGACATTTCACGTCTGAAGTTCTGCATGCAAAAAGCTAAAGCACTATTCAGGACCAACTGCTGCAGGTACATTTGCATCAGGGCATGGAGTGAAACAATCACTTCAAAATAGGCCCAATGGCAGCAAGCCAATCTGAGAAAAGAAAGCAAGGTAACGAGTGCCAGGTTGTGTGAGTGGGGGAGGCAGATATTATATTCCCTGAATGCAGATAGTCTGATGACTGATGTGTGACAGGGATCTGGTTACGGCATTGATAACAGATTCCTAAAGTACTTTTTATGGAATTAACTATTTAGTAGACCCTTTTATCCATAGCAGCAGGTAGGGTTTGGGGCATAAGATGCCTGTGGACATCCAATACCCACTGGGTATAAAACCCAGAACACATGAGGAATTGAACCCACCTTCTCTGCTCATGCTTCATGGTCAAAGATCCAAACACAAGCCTTCATGTTGTCGTGGTGTTGGAGGTGGAACATGCACACATTTCTCTGGGCTATATATAGATTGGGATGTTTCGTCAAACTTCAGTGGATCAGCAACAGTAACTGTGTAAAAGATTGCTTGCTGCAGTCTGAAGCACTTACCTGAGACACGCTGGTATAGATTCATTGCAGGGAAAGGTTCCTTCCTCCTGCCTTTTTGTTTATTCCTGTTCTGTCTTGCGTGGATTCCTCCGTGGATTGTTGCATCTACCAATTGAAGCATTTTGTTGTTTATTTCACCCTCAATTCTGTTATTTATTGCATCATCTATCACACGGGTTCCTAACCTTTTTTGGCTTTGCCTTTTTTATCACCCCACACGTTTCAGCTTATTGAATTATGCGTAGTGTCGGGTCCTCACCTCAAATGTTTTTGAGAATATTTGTGCTCAAAGTATTTGGAAATTTTGAGAACCATTTGCCTAAAAGAAAGGGACAATTTGCCGTAAAGAAAATTACACACCCTAAAATATAGAAACATTGCTTCAACCTAAATGATTCATACTATGATCAAATCAATTTTAAATTATTTTTAGAACCCTGGTTTTCACATTCTCACATTCTTAGTAAAATGGTTTAAGCAGCTAATAGCTGTGCAGTAGCTCCAATGTTCAGTAACTTGTGGCCTCTATAAATATCTATTGATAGTCAAAACCATTCTTTTCTACTTAATATTCTTCCTTGTCTCAAGTTTTCCTGTAAATGAAGAACTATTTTCACATGCAGGTCGGCAGCTACCAGTGGAATTGCTTGGTGTCACCTTGATGTCGATGTGCCCAGAATAGATTTCTGGGTCGCAGGCTTAGTGTGGCGGAGGATTCATGCCTTCAAAAGCATAACAGTGGTGATGATAATAAACCCATGATGAAGACATGACGACAACGACAATATTTATTATGGTGATTATGGTAATAATAGGATTGGCTACAGAAACTGGTACAAGAAACCCTGCTCTAATTCCGTCTAGTCTAATTCAGGGACATTTCTTGGCTAGGGGGCAAATTGTCAAGAATCAAAGTCAAATTTGTCAGCTGTGGTCCTGGATGTGGAATTGAATTACTAATTTTGTATTCATTAGTGACTCATTAATTGCTCAATGGGTGTTAAGCATGAAGCAGACATGGCTAATTCAGCCGTTAGGAGTTAAGAACCGTTTTACAATCCGGTTAAACAAAAAGTTAGAAAAGCTGAAGCCTAATGAGACTAAGCCTCGGTTCAACCTGGCTCCCACAATGGAACTCCTAGACTCCAAAACCTCTCATGAGATTCTCAGCGGACTGAACTTAAAAATCTATTTCAGTTAATATTTAATATTCTTTACTTTGTTCTCTATATATATCATTCTGACGAAAGTGGGATCTGTCAAGTAGCGGAGCCCTCTCATGTCATGTGCATATAATATTTACAGTTTTTTTTATTTTTTCTTCAGCAGACACTTTTATCCAAAGAGACCTAGTGAACTCTGATCAATGTTGAGTAAGGGGCCAGCCTTGCTTGGTGGATTGCAGTCATGAGGGATTGGAGCCTTTCAGCTGGGGTTTGAACAGCCTGAGGCCGCTGCACTATACCACATCTTCCTTTGGAGGTGGTTATGGTCTTCAAAAAGCCCAAAACTCAAAGGAGACTTTCTGAAGACCATAACCACCTCTTATAGAGGAGCAATGCTGGCCCGTACTCCACATTGATCAGAGTTCACTAGGTCTCTTTGGATAAAAGTGTCTGCTAAAGTGACATGTAAATATAATATGCTCCGCTACTTGACCGATCTTGCTTCCCATGAATGATGTATATAGAGAGCAAAGTAACAAATATTAAATAATCGCTGAAATAGGTGTTAAAATGAAAAACCCCACTGTAGCGCATTTTCATTTTTGAAGCGTGAAGTTTAATTTCGTGAACAAATAGTGCAATGATAGCTTTTCACAACTCATCCCGTCATCGCCCACATCACTTTTGATTACAAAAAAATATAAAATATGCACTATATACACACTAGAGCAGCCTTTCATCTCATTAACGTATCACGTCTTATATATATATATATATATATATATATATATAAGATATATGCATACAATGTTGTATGTTTCATTAGACCCAATTTATTTTAGTACCATCTAGTTGACATTTGCAAAAATGGTACATAGTCATAAAAGAAATGATTGAGATTCAATTAAATGATTCATCGGATAACTATTCAACACAATACAATGAATGAGCTGCTACTCTATCATTGGTTCAACTACTACTGCTGCCGTGGCTGACACAAACGAAAAGGAAAGTTCCTAAATTAGTGAGAGTGTTCTTGTTACCTTAAACCACGATCACCAATTTAAAACTCACAATGTCACAATCATCATCATTCAATCATTAAATTCAAAACATTGAAAAATGTATTTTCCTCACAATTATATGCACATTTAAATTCCAAAAGCAGTGTCAAATAACAAAAAAAAGTGTTAAGCAATGTGAAATAAATATAACTGCAATACTGAGAAAGTATTTCATGTTTTGCCACCTGTGTATCTGCCAGAATCAGAATCCTAATCAAATTAAAATGTAACTTATGGTATTTGCAAAACAATTGCAGCATGCAACTGCTTTTTGATAAATGAGAGATAATTAAATTGTTAGTTTGTATAGACAGAATCTATGTATTGTATTGCATTTGAGGAATATAACAAAAACATTGACATAGTAATATTTCAGAATTCCTATTATTTCCAAGATTAGCCAATAGTTAAGTCACATACTGTTACAGAAATAGTTTGTACCAATTATTATTCGGAACAATGCCATATAGATCTATTGTAGGCCTATGTATCTATATTTAAAATACAATATCTATTAAAAAATATATAGACTGGCTTCCCCAGAGATGATTAATGGGGCATTTTTATATTGCATTGACATACCAAAAATCTTGTTCAGCACATGTTAAGTCTTATAACACTGAAGGAAAACTGTAATAGAGCTACCAGAAAATACCAGTAAGTGTGTGTGTGTGTGTGTGTGTGTGTGTGTGTGTGTGTGTGTGTGTGTGTGTGTGTGTGTGTGTGTGTGTGT
>JAOPJL010000097.1:7422554-7441039 GCA_027123545.1 Trisopterus esmarkii
ACACACACACACACACACACACACACACACACACACACACACACACACACACACACACACACACACACACCGAAACACACACACACACACACACACACAATTTATAAACACACACGTCCAGACTGCACAGAAACACAGACACATACACACACACACACACACACACACACACACACAGCAACACACACATGCACAGACATAAAAGCACATACAAACACATACACACACACATGCATACATGGAGACACATGAATGCACACACACACACACACATACACTAACACACACATGCGCAGACTCACACAGTCACACACACACACAGTCACACACACATAAATGTGCTCAGACACAAAATCAAGCACACACACACACACACACACATGCGTAGACTCACACAGTCACACACACACGCACACCTGAAAGCCCCTCATATGCCACTTTCATCACTTAGGGATTTATGTGTATCTATTAATACAGGCCCCGTGTGAACGTGTGTTATGTGTGTGTTCTTATGCCTCCCGTGTGTGTGAGAGGGATAATAAACAGTGTGTGATTCTTAAGGGAGAGGTTAATGCGTAAGGACACATAGCTATCAAAGTGTGTAAAAAACCTCCATTCACAATGATCCTGGATGTAACCACCACATCACAATATAAGTAATGTTTATAAGTATTAATAATACGATAATAGGCTGAGCTTGTGCCACCTTTTTTTACACACACTTACACACTTTCATGTGTATTTTATACACGTCACTCTTCTTTGATTTCCCCCCCGTTACTTTCACTTCCTGTCTGTGGGAACAAAGAATGTCTCTTCTCACACATGTAGTAATATATCTCCTATACCTTTATAAAATAACAAATAAAATGTATCAAAGAGACAAGCTATCAATACACAGGATAGCATAATGGATAACGTTTTGCCAAGAGCTAACCTAATCGCTAAAGGCTAAAACCATATCTTCCACCATTAAAGCAGGAGGCTAACATATTAATCTTATTAAACAGAAATAGGTAGACATTGTGTTAGCATCGAGTGGCAGATCTTATTGGATTTCAAATATTGGGATTGGGAATATTGAGAAGAATGTACTATTGAACTGTTACTTATAATGTATTCATACTTTCAAAATAGGCCTAATTAAGCTAGAATATCAAGCTGTATTACAGTTGAGGTACAATACATCTTCCAAAATATGATACCACTTTCCCAGCGAAAGGCTGCCTGGCACACTCTTTCCCTTTTTAAGGAGAAACATCTGGGTTTGTTGAGTTCTGTTGGCGTTCTGTGCAGCTGTTCCTACGGCCAACGTGTGCGATAAACAGTGTGAGTGGGAAACCCCCACATGGTTCACTCCCCCTCTCTTCCACTGTGAGCAATGGAAATAGCTTTGTGCCAGCTAGCAGGTGCTTCCTTGAAAAAAGTCACTTGCTTTTCCCAAACATTTTAGGGAATTATGCGATGGAAATGGTTGTGACTTGGATTGATGGCTTATTTATGATTCAGGTTTAATTGAATGACTTTACATCATTGACTTGGGTTTGTTATATATTTAGGCTATAGAAAAGAACCTTATCACGTAGCCTACATTAAATCATTATCATTAATAGGCATTAACTGTGAACTTATGAACCTATATATCACTATCAAATGTGATTAGTTAACAGTCAATCTCCCACCTAACTATTGATATTCTGATGACACTAGGGACGCAATACGTTTTTAAATGTGATTTAAAATGTATCTCAGGAAACCTTTCTTACATCTTTAAAAAGAAAAAGCTAAATTTAAACTTATATTTTTAAGACCATCAAAAGAAAATACTTTCCTAAAGCCAAAGCTTAGGGTAAAACATGTTTTATAGACTAGGCTCAGCACAGTATGACCTTATTTTGCTTTAACCACAGGAGGCAGCCAGTAAGAAGCCTGTGGGAGGAAGTCTTAACCTCAACCGTTAATGTCAGGTCTAATCCTAATACAAACTAAGACCTACGACAGGGCCTATAAATAAAATAGTCAAACATCACTCATGCACATTTTTATTCAACAATGAGTTACAAGTGAGATCAAAAGGTGTGTTGGACATACATATCAGATACACATACTTAATGTATTTCACAAATAACATAATGGCTTAAACTGCATTTTCAAGTTCAAGCCTTTTCTGTTGGTAAACCCCTGGTGGTAGGATATCCTTATCTCCTTGGATTGGTGTGTAAGCATAATATGTGTAGCAGGTAGCTTTACTCTACACAATGTTTTCATTAGCGTGCTAAATTTCATGTGGATAAGTGTGCAAAGGTCCATTCCACTGATCTTCATTAACAAGCTTCAAAGCTTTTTGGCTTTCCATAAGGGGATCATTATATTTACATCAGATAACTTATGTTATTGAGCTTTGGATTGATGAATAAAGTGCAGATAAACTGGTCATTTAAATAAATAAATATATATATATATATATATATATATATATATATGGAGGATTTATTTTGTGCTGATTTATCCAAAATTGCAATTATGATACATTCTATTGTTTTCTGTTATGTATTTAAACAATAAAACCAAACATGTAAATATTCCAATAAGTATCTTCACAAATCTATTAGGGATTCCATGAATGTTAGATAGCTAACAGAATTTAAATAAAATAGACGTCAAGTTAGTAACAGTAACAGTAAAGTCGATACAGTAGAATCTATTGTGAAACATGTTTTAAATACCATAAATATACCCTTGTTTTTGTCTAAGGTTGACAATGGTAACAGAATACAGTACTTAAGAAGTAGTTAAATATATCAAGTATTAATGGCTTTCTTTCTTCGTGGCTAACTTTCACAAAAGCTGCAATGATGTAGTAAAGTGCTTTAAATATAAATCACGTGACTGACTTGACCATCTTGAACGACTCAAAGTATAGCAGCATGGTCTTGATAAATAAACTCTATTTTAAAATAATTGCTCTGAATTTAATAAGGAATACACATTGGACACCTCCCTGAATCCACCAATAACAAATGTACATAGCCTCAATCAAAGCCATTCTTTAGTTAACTTTAGACACACAGGTAGATAATGCCTGGGGATAACTTGGTTCACAACATCTCTGATGGATCCATGCTGACATGCCCTTGTTGACATGTCAAATCTTCTCAGAAGTCTCTCTGACATCACAGATGTCTGTTACATATCAGCTCTAACTGCAGCCTCTTTAGGTTTCTCTATAAATATATTTACCTATAATCACTCCTCGTTGCTCTCTCACTGCCAATTTCTCATGGGATTTTTACAACACTGTCTGAGTCTCCCGCATTCACTTCGGTCTCGGATTCTTCGATGTCAGCATAAGCTCCGCTCTCTGACTCTGCACTTACTTTGACTAAGGCGTCCAGCGACCACGATGCTTTCGCTTCTGCGACTTTGCTGCCTTCTTTGACTTCATTCGTCTGTGTGGAAACCAGTTCTTCTTCCTCCCCCTCGTCGGTTTCTTGCTCTTCTTGATTATCTGAGTCTTCATCTTCTGCCTCATCATCGGCAGAATTTCCTTGGTTCTCGATCGGCATGCTGTCCTTGGCTTTTGCAGACGTCTCCAAGGGTGCTTTGGTTTCATTCCGACATCCATCTCCAATAATATCGTTGTCATCTTCTAGTTCTTCCACTTGCATATCCATTTCATTTGCTCTATGTATGTTGTTTACTGATATGTCTTCAACAATGTCCTCGGTATCTGATGCTGGAACTGATTTCAGCTCTTCAATGTCATCTTGACAATCTGTCGCATTGTCAGATTTGACCAGGTCATCTTCTTCAACCTCCTTAGTAATACAACTTTGGTCATCTGTTGGTTCCTCTTCTTCGTGTTCTTCAGTTTGTTCTTCATCTTCAGTAGGCTCATTAACATCATTGGTAGCTTCCTCTTCCTCCCCTGCACTTTCATCCTCTCCGATCTCCTCCGTGGCAGATACCGCCTCTGAAGACCTCGCTTCCATGCCATCCTCATCCTCAGAGTCTTCTCCAGTGGTTTCAGATGCTGCTGGTCTTTTGCTTTCGTCAGTCTCACTCCCAATATGGACTGGCTCCTCGCTCGTTTCACCCTCGTCCATATTTTCTGTCGATGCGCATTCCGTAGACTCTTCTGCACTCTCGTTTTCATCAGTTTCTGCTGCCTCTGTTTTTGCTGGCCCAAATTCTTCATCTGCAGTTTCATTCACTGATTGTTGCTCGGCTTGAGAAGACTCCAGGTCATTTTCTTCTCTGTCTATTGATTCAGGTCCTGCAGATGTATCTCCTTCTTTTGGATCCTCATGTATTACCTCAATATCCGGTTCAGGGCTTTCAGTAGTCTGGTTTAGCTCATGTTCCTCTTCTCCACATGTCTCAGCTTCACAGCTCCCTGATTCAGGATTACTTTCCTCTCCGGCAGTCTCCCCTTCTCCATCAGATTCCCCTCCGGTTGTGTTGATGACATCACATTCTTCTCCTTGTTCAGTACTGTCTTGATGTTTGTCCACTTCAACGTCCTCCTCCTCTCCGTCAGACAGATCTGCACAGGTGTTTCCTTCACCACTTCCTATGTCGGATTCAGTGTCGACCTTGGAGGTTTCTTCTTCTGCAGTTTCATTCTCAGTCATAATTTCTTTGGCGTTAACCTGTTCAGGAGATTGTTCTTCCAAATTTTCAGTGGTGATTTCTTTGGCATACTCCTTCTCAGATGAATCTTCCTCTGCTGATTCAGCTTCAGCCATGGTCTCTTCTGTTATTTCCTTCTCCGGCATTTCTGCTTCTGCAGTTTCATCTTCAGTAAGTATTTCCTCCACAGGGTCCCCAGGTAGTTCTTCTCCAATTTCATCTTCATCATTGTCCTGCTCAGATGTTACCTCATCTGCAGTTTCATCCTCAGCCATACTCCCTTTGTCGTTATCCTGCTCAGAAGTTTGTTCTCCTGCAGTTTCATCTTCATCAATTTCTTCCTCAGCATTTTCATGTTCAGACATTTCTTCATCTGGAGTTTTTTCCCCAGCCACGTCGTTTTCAGAGTTTACCTCCTCAGTAGATTTGTTTTCTTCTGTTTCATCTTCAGTCATGGTTTCACCCTTCTCAGATATTTCTTCTTCTGCAGATTCAGCCTCAGCTATGATCTCTTCTGAGGGGTCCTTCTCTGATATTTCTTCTTCTTCAATTTCGTCTTCAGTCATGGTTCCGTTCGTGTTCACCTGATTGGGAGTTTCCTCCTCTGCAGTTTCATCTTCAGCCATGGTGTCTTCTGAAGCATCCTTCTCAGAAGTTTCTTCCGCTGCAGTTTCATCTTCCTCACTTTCGGACAGTTCTTCATCTACATCCCCAGCCATGTTGTATCTGGAGTTATCCTTCTCAGTAGCTTCTTCTTCTCCACCTTCATCAATGTTTTTTTCATCATTGTTTTCTTCACCATTGTCCTTCACAGATGTTCCTTCTTCTGCAGTTTCAACTTCAGACATGTTATGTTCTGCATGGTCCTGGTCAGATGTTTCTTCTAGTGCAGATTCATCGCCTGCTGTGGTTTTGTCAGCCTCCTCTTGCTCAGACGTTTCGTCTCCTGCAGTTTCATTTTCACAATTGTTTTGGTCACTATGGTCCTTTTCAGATACCTCTGCATCTTCAGTTTCCCCCTCAGAAATTATTTCCTCTGCAGGATCCTTCTCAGATCTTTTATCTTCTGCAGATTCTTTCTTGGCCATGACCTTTCCAGCACTGACCATCTCAGAATATTCTTCTAGTGCAGTGTCATCCTCAGCCATTGATCCTTCAGAATGTTCATTTTCTGCGTCTTCAGCACTGCCCTTCTCAGATATTGCCTCTAAGGCATATTCATCCTCAGCCATTGATGCCTCAGAATGTTCTTGCTCAGACTCCGCAGATTCTGCCATAATCTCTTCACAGTGGTCCTTCTCAGAAATGTGTGTTTCAGCATCCTCAGCCATGATTTCTTCAGTAGGATCCTGCTCAGATTTTTCTTCATCCACAGTTTCACTGTCATGTTGTGACGTGTTTTTCGAGTCATCCTGCTCTGTAGCTTCATCCATGGACATGAATTCTTCAGTTAGGTCCTTCTCAGATGTCTCTTCTTCCTCGGTTCTATTTTCAACAATATCGTCATCATTATTATCCTTCTCTGTAGTTTCTGCTTCAGCAGTTCCAACTTCAAGCACTGTTTCATTTGCATTGTCCATCTCAGATGTTTCTTCTTCTGCAAATTCTTCAGCATTGTTCTTCTCAGAAGTGTTTTCTAGGTCAGATTCATCTTCACCAATGATTTCGTCCTCAGCTTCAATTTCTTTCATGGATTTTTCTTCTAGGCCAGATTCATCCTCTGCCATGATTTCTTCAGTGATGTCCTGCTCAGACGTTTCTTCTTCCACAGTTCCATCCTCAGCCATGATCTCATCATCATTGTCCTTTTCAGATGTTTCTTCTGCAGACTCATCTTCAGTGATGTGCATCCCAGATGTTTGCCCTTCTGCTGGCTCCTCTTCAACCATGAGCTCTTCAGCATTTTCCTTCTCACATGTTTCTTCTGCTGTAGTTTGATCCCTGGCCTTCATTTCTTCAGCACTGTTCATCTCAAATGTTTCTTCTGCTGGTTCCTTCTGCCCATTACACTTCACCTCTCTCACAGCATCAATAATAACATTTCCTACAACAATTTCTGCTGCTATATTTTCATTTACGGTTTTGGCATGTTCAATGTTCTCTGTAGTTATAAACATTTGCGCATTTGCAGTATCACTTTTTTTGGAATATAGAATTCTCGCTAAGTCAAAAGCAATCAATAGAGGGGCCATATGCATTGCCTTAGCAAGGATTTGAGGCTGTGATACATTTGTGTTCTTTTGACATGATTCACATTCACAGAATTCGTCATCCTTTTCACTGCGTTGGTCACTGTAAGATGTTCCCGTTGTTGCTGTGCAATCTTCATCACATCCCCCCCTTTGTGCATCAATGGATTTGTTCTTCCTAGTCCTTAACCTCCTTTGTCCCTCACTTTTCTCAGTTGAATTACATGATAGTGCCTCTTTATGAGCTGTTGCTTGTCCAGCCCGGGCTTCAGCCTTCCTCAGTTCACTTTCTATACTAGCTTGTATCCTTTTTCGTACTTGACTTTTTAATTCACTTATCATGTTGTCTACCTCTTCATTATCATCCAAGTTCCAGCGCACTTTGAACTCTGTCATTGCATTGACATAGTGCTTCATGAACTGCTTTTGTAGTTTGTTTAGTAAATTCAACAGCCACATGGGATCAGGATCTTGAGAAATCTTGAGGATCTTGTCCTCTTGACAGGCTCTCCCAACTACTGGAAATTTTTCAACACTGCCACTTTCATTTCCTGAACTATTTGTGCTTCCTGAACTCTGTGGTGTTTCTGGCAATTCCCTTGGACTGTCCATATTTCTAATTGTTTCATCTGAACCGGGCTCATCTTCCTTTGGATCAGTGTCTGTTGTTTGTCCCATTTGTCTATCTGGTGTAGATTGAGTGTCCCTGTGTATGTTTTGTGATGGCTCTTTTGTTGCCATGGCTGTGGATTCTACACTTGCTTCGTCTGCAGCCTCGTTGACCTCTTGCACCTTCATCAGTGTGTCTACCTCTGCATTGGCATTGGTTTGGACACCACTGTTTACACTGCTGTTCCCAGAGCCAGGGGAGCCACTGTTAACATCTACACCCGATGATGATGTAAGATTTAAGTCCTCGTCTGGGGAATGAAGACCATGATGCTTTACTCTTTGTCCGCTTTGTGAAGGCTCACAAAGCCACAAGGATTGTAGGATATTCATTAGCTCTCTGTATTTTTCATCTTTGGCATCTTCATTAGCCGGATCAAACTCTATTAATTGCAAGTTAACAAGGCAATCCAAGAGACCTTGAGCAGAAGTGCTTAGTTTACGTCCGTACACTGGGGAAATTTCAGGTAAACTGTTACATCGATCAATCTTTGGACTTAGAAGCACCTTCATCACCTGCACCGAGGAGTGAAATACCTTTGATGGGTCATTTGTCTGATCACAGTTGCAGGTATTTTCTGCCGTTGAGGTGTTTGTTGTTGTTGTTGTTGTTGTTTGATCACTAGATTCAGGGATGTTGTTTGTCACCCCTCCATTGGCTTTCTGAAGTTTCATTACATGTTCTGCAGCAGACGTCTGAGGGTTGTCCACCTCTCCCATTGTGCAGATACCCTCTGTGAGCGCCCCATTTTCTTGTCCTTCACAGTGTCCGTCAAATTCATCTACATTGTCGTACATCACATTGTCAGCTGGGATGTTTCTCAACCACTCACTGACCACCTCTGTTGGTGATGCATTTGGTAGCCTAGATGGGACAAGATCTTCTGTCTTCGGTTGTGATGAACCTATTCTGGTCCTATTGAAGACATTTGAAGTTGATTGGTTATCTGCCTGATGAATGTCTGACTTTTCATCATCAATATCTGAAAACGGAAGTGACTGTGACAAATCACTGTCATCCTTGGAGCCATCCTGGGATATAAGCAAAGGTTCAGTCTGGGTTATTGGTTTCTTTGATATTTTAGATTTTTTTGACCTGATTGACAGACTTTGTTGGTCTTTCGCAGTATGTGTTTGTGCATCTTTGGAAGCTGTTGATACTTTTTTACATGCTGAAATATTTGACTTTGCAGAGGTAGCACTGGATGGGCTTCCTTCATTATCCTTTATGTTCACAAAGGAGATCATTGAAGATTTTGCAGAGATGCCCAATTTGTCGGTTTCATTCATCAGTATTTTATCAGCATCACCAATGTCACAGTGTGAAACCTTTGTTTTTTTTGATATGGCAGAAGTAGTTGACTTTGCTGACTTTACTGACTGCACAGTTGTCTGCCTTTCTTCACATTCGACATCAAGTAAAATACCTCCAGATACCTTTGCGGGGATATGTTTTTTAGAGATGTTGGATTTTTCTGACATGGAGCTTTTGGATCTCTGTGTAGTTTCTTCTGCAGCATGTCCTTGATCTTGAATGACATCACTAACCTCTGCAGGACTTTCACCTGTCGTAGACACAGCACTGTTAGCTGACTTTGAAGCTGAGATGTTTGATTTAGCTGATTTCACTGACTTAGCACTTGCTCTGTCCATATCTTCTTCTTCAGCGGGTCCTTCAACTTGAATATCATCACCATTTTCAACAGTGCATTCAGAAAATTTTGGTTTGTTAGATACGGCTGAAGAAGTTGACTTCACTGATTTGGCTGATTTGACTGACACAGAGCTTTTTGATCTCTTTGCAGTATCTTCTTCAGTGTGTCCTTGATCTTGGATAAAATCACTAACCTCTGAATGACATTCATAATCTTCACATTTCGTAGACACAGAACCATTTGTAGACTTTGCCGACTTTGAAGCTGAGATGTTTGATTTAGCTGATTTCACTGACTTGGCACTTGCTGCTCTGTCCATAGTTTCTTCTTCTGCAGGTCCTTCAATGTGCATATCATCACCATTTTCAATAGGGCATTTGGAAACTTTGGGTTTGTTAGATGCGGATGAAGAAGTTGACTTCACTGATTTGGCTGATTTGACTGACAGGGAGCTCATAGCTCTTATCAGAGGTTCCTTGTGATCAACCAAGGCAGCATCTGTTGGAACATCAGAGACCTTGGACTTTGTAGATCTTAGAGAAAGGTTTGATTTTTCAGATTTTGCTGGTTTTGCAGACTTTGCAGATTTTGCAGATTGTGCAGATTTTGCTGACAATGAGCTTGGTGCCCTCCCATCAGTATCAGTTTCAGAAGTTTCCTGAATAATAACAATAGGTGCAACTGGGCCTTCAGAAACATCTGATTGTTCATATGTCATTTTGACATTTGACTTTTCTGATCTAACACTTGATGGTCTTTCAGTCTGAACTTCAGATGCCTTTGAACCAATAGATTTTGTTGAAATGCCAGACTTTGTCGACCTTATGGACATGTTGCTCGGCGCCCTGACCTCTGTTTCCTGTTCACCAAGTCCTGCATCCCGAATACCATCTCCATCTCCAGCGGTTAATTTAGAAACCTTTGAATGGGCAGATACAGTTGAAAAGTTAGATTTTTGGGATTTGACTGAAAGGCTGCTAGTAGGTCTATCCTCAGGGTCCTCATTGTCATTGGCATGTAATACTAACTCCATCGAACTGACAGAACCATGAGACTTGATGGATTTTGTGGATGCTCGGTCTTCTTTGTCACTGTTATTTGAAATATCTCCTTGTTTGGATTTGTTTGATTTAACAGATTTACAGCTTTCTGCTTTCTCTGTCGTTAGCAGGTTATTTTCTCCATCAGATCGTTCAACATCTGATAAATCAGCAGATACTGAGTTTTTGTGTCTTGAGGAAATATGAGATTTTGCTGATTTATTTGAGCAAGAACTGGCTGCTCTCTCTTCACTTTCATCTTCTATATCTGGCGTAAGCTCCAAACTTTTTTCTGAAGGCACTTCACTAACTTTCAATTTCTTTACTATTACTGACGCATTTGATTTTACCGATTTTTTTGATGTTGTACTTGCATTGGACCTTGCAGACTTTGCTGACAAGGCACTTGGTGATCTGTCCAAGTATTCCTCAGGACCCTTTTGTTCATCAGCAACATCAGCTGTGCTTTCAGAATTTACACTTTCTGGTGTCTCTTGAGCTTCCTCATCATCTACACCATGGACTTTGGGTGGGTTTCCAGAGGCCTTTGAGATCCCAGATCTTGTAGAAGACTTTCTGGAGGTTCTGGAGATATTTGACTTTGTTGATTTGGCCGACATGACGCTTAGTGATCTTTCCTCAGTTATAAAAGCCTTTGATTTATTTGAGATTCCTGATGCATGTGATTCTATAGACTTTCTTGATGTGGAACTTGCTGGTCTTTCTACATTGCACTCATCTTCTGCAGTATCTTCCTGTGAAGACGCCACAGGGGTCTCTGAGATTCCATATTTTGCAGAGATGTTGGACTTTACTGACATAGCGCTTCCTCTCCCTGCAGTTTCCTGTTCAGCTGCCATTTCATCAGCAATATGACTTACATCTCCAGCAGGATCTCCAGGTTCTTTTGAGGTCTTTGATTTTGCAGAACGATTTGACCTTGTTGAGTGGGCCGACATGCCACTCGCTGCTCTTTCCACGGGTTCCGGCTCAGCCTTTCTACCTTCAATTCCGTCTGCTCCATCTTCTCCATCATGCTTGTCAACATTAACAGATAAAACTTCAGCTTTTCTAGACCTAGCAGAGACATTGGACCTAGCCGATCTTGTTGACATGGCGCTCGTTGTACGCCCAGTAGTTTCCTGTGCAGTGGTTCCATTGTCTGGAACATCATCACTGTTTAGAGTCAAACTTCCAGAATCCTTGGATTTGTTGGATACTGCAGGAGCATTTGCCCTTGCTGATTTGGTTGATTTTGAGGACATATTACTTGGTGCTCTCACCTCAGACTCAACCTCCACCAAATCACTCTTTTCATCAGTAATATCAGAGCATTTAGACTTCTTCTGTCTTGAAGAAACATTTGATTTGGTGGATTTCAGTGACATGGAGCTTGACTCTCTCTCTTCCATGTTGTTTTCATTCTCTGTGTTTTCTTCAGATTTAACTGCAGCAGACTTTCTGGAGGTTCTGGAGATATTTGACTTTGTTGACTTGGCCGACAGGACACTTAATGATCTTTCCTCACTTACAAAAGCCTTTGATTTATTTGAGATTCCTGATGCATGTGATTCTATAGACTTTATTGATGTGGAACTTGCTGGTCTTTCTACGTTGCACTCGTCTTCTGCAGTATCTTCCTGCGACGACACCACAGGGGTCTCTGAGATCCCAGATTTTGCAGAGATGTTGGACTTTACTGACATGGCGCTTCCTCGCCCTGTAGTTTCCTGGTCAGCTGCCATTTCATCAGGAATATGACTTACATCTCCAGCAGGACCGGCTGTATTCTCTTCAGAAGGATCTTCAGGTTCTTTTGAGGTCTTTGATTTTGCAGAACGATTTGACCTTGTTGATTTAGCCGACATGCCACTCGTTGCTCTTTCCCCCGGTTCCGGCTCAGCCTTTCTACCTTCAATTCCGTCTTCTCCATCTTCTCCATCATGCTTGTCAACATTAACAGATGGAACTTCAGCTTTTCTAGACCTAGCAGAGACATTGGACCTAGCCGATCTTGTTGACATGGCACTCGTTGTACGCTCTGTAGTTTTCTGTGCAGTGGTTTCATTGTCTAGAACATCATCATCATCATTACATTTGGTAGATTTCAGTGACATGGAGCTTGACGCTCTCTCTTCCATGTTGTTTTCCTTCACTGTGTTTTCTTCAGATTTAACTGCAGAAGACTTTCTAGAGGTTCTGGAGATATTTGACTTTGTTGACTTGGCCGACAGGACGCTTAGTGATCTTTCCTCACTTACAAAAGCCTTTGATTTATTTGATATTCCTGATGCATGTGATTCTACAGACTTTCTTGATGTGGAACTTGCTGGTCTTTCTACATTGCACTCGTCTTCTGCAGTATCTTCCTGCGACGACACCACAGGGGACCTTGAAGTCCTAGATCTTCTGGAGACGTGAGAATTGGCTGACCTCGCACTAGATCTATCTTCTTCTTCTATGTTAATTTCATCAGACATCTCTAGACTTTTGTCAGACGGAACTTCATAGCATTTCAACTTTTTAGATCTTGCTGAAACATTAGACTTAGCAGATTTGGCGGAAATTGAGCTTGCTCTACCGCTTTCAGGTTCTTCAGATTCCTCTACTCCAGTGTCTTCAGCAAAGATGTCACCACTTTCTACAGCAGGGCTTTCTGAGAATTCTGATTTTTCTGATAAAGCTGAGACATTTGACTTTGTTGATTCGGTGGAGTTGAATGAAATGCAACTGGATGCTGCCTCTTCCATTACATCCTCTGCATTTTCACCATCCACATTATCATCATCAGCAGACAGTGCTGAAGCATTTGATTCTACTGACTTTGTTGGTGTTGTGCTTGCAGGGCTCTCTATAAGTTCATCGCGTTCAGGAGGAACTGTAGATGTCTTTGATATAGGCCTAGATATTGCAGTGTCCTCATCTAGAACCAAATAACGGTGTGATCTTTTTGATCTACTCGATTTGTTAGAGGTATGAGACCTGGCACTTTTTGGCCTGTCTTGAGATTCCCCTTCAGTAGAGTGATCATCTGGAATGTCACCACCTTCACTCTTTGCGGATTTGGTTGATTTGACTGACATCCTACTTGGAGCTCTTTCCATTGGTTCCTCGTGATCATCAGAGGATATTTCTGCTTGAACCTCAGACGATTCTGACTTTATTGATCTGGCAGAAACATGGGATTTGGTTGATTTCGCTGATTTGTATGACATGGCACTAGACACCCTCTCATCCTTTGGTTGGTTTTCAGCAGATTCTTCAGCTGTTTCCTCATCTGTATTTTCAGCACCATCATCTGTCATTGTATCTTGCTCTTCTGGACTCTTATTGGTTTTGGATCTATTTGATCTTCCAGAAGCTCCTGATCTTTGTGATAAGTGGCTAGGGGCTCTGTTTGCATGATCGCTTGGTTCTGGCGGAAGCTCCAATGCCTGTGAGGTTCTAGTGGAAGTGTTTGACCTAGACCTGGATGACATGGAACTTGGTACTCTGTTTTCAACTACCTCTTCAGTACTTTCTGCTTCATCCAACACTTCCTCCATTTGCGGCCCCTCGTTGGTAGAACTTTGAACTAACATAGTGCTTTTGGGACATTCGGGATCTCCAACCTCACTGATTATTTTTTCCATTGTTGGGCTATTGCTACCAGATGTATTTGTGATAGGGTCACCCAAAGGTGACACGCATGTGCACTTTGTCTTTGATGACCTAGAAGTTGTTGACAGTGTTGAGGACATTTCTCTCCCTGAAGTCGAGGATTTCAATAATCTTTTTGACATTCCAGAATGAGCAGAAGCAACAGATCCTCCACTTTGAGGTCTTGGACTTTGTGCACATAAATCTGGTCTTGAAACCCCTGTAGGAAGATCGTCCTCCTCCTCCTCATCTCGGCTCTCCGTGAGATACGCTAAGATCATAGAGGAGGCACTGATGGCAGAGCCTGCCCTTTCTTCTCTTTGTGTCGGAACTAAAGTTCCTCTCTCTGCTATTTCCTCAGTGCTGTCGGCCCCGTCGACCACGGAAGATCCTCTTTCAAACCTCTGAGGGGACACGGCGCTAGTGATCGTGCAGTACTCGATGGTGTCAACTGTATTGATGGTGCTCTCCACCCAGGTCTCTGTCTCCACCACCTGCCCACCGCATTCTTCACTCGACATGGACGTAGTTTGCGTGTTTTTAACCTCTGTCCTCTTGCAGACCGTCGTATGTGAGGATGCGTTGGAGCTTGAGGACTTGACATTGCCGCCACCTCCCTGTGCTTCTGGAATCGGTCGGTTGGTCCACTTGTGGTACTCCTGACATTGATCGCAACAGTGTGTGCAGTGGGCCTCCTCCATGTGTTTCTGGTAGCGCTGGGTGAGACTCAACTCCTGAGTCTCGCAGGTGGAGATGACACACTCCGATTCTGAGCAGCTGTCCACGCTGCTCTGCTCAAGGTAGTAGCCGCACCCCTGGCGCGGCTCGCTGGGCTTGGGACCTCCGTTCCTCGTGACCTGCGTGGACCACTGAAGCGTCTCAGCGTTTTGGAGCCGGAAGCGCACCTTCATCTCCATCGAGAGGCTGCCATCCTCATTGACGATGACGCGTTTCTCGATGTCGTCATTCAGCACGCCCACTTCTGGGTGGGGGTTGGAGTCCACGGGCTCCAAGGAATTCCTGCTGTCTAGTAATGGCATGTCAGAGGATCTGTTTGTGCTGGCGTTGGTTTCAGGATGGGTTGTGGTTTTATTTTTCTCCAGTCCTTGGACTGGAGAGAGAGAGAGAGAGAGAGAGAGAGAATTTAGACTGAAGTACTGGTCTATGTTTACATTCTCCCACGCTGTCTGTTTTTGAAGATGTTTCATTGTAAAGTGAGCTTACTTCTACTTATATTGAAAGATACACAATTCATCGCTAAAACATTTTCAGACTAAATGTTCTCATCAATCTTTGACATCCATCCAATAATCTCCTACAGACGTGATATGATAGGGTTGAGTTAATGAAATTTATCAACCATCAATTCAACATTTCTAGTCCTTGTAGCATCTGCATGATGATGTTACTCACTCTCCTGTTCCTCAGTGCCACCAGTGGAGCTCAACCTCACATGTGCTCGGGGGAATATTTCATCCGCTGTTTTCAGCAAATTCTCCAAGATGGCAGGGTGAGAAGGCTCACGTCCTACGCAGATAAGCACACTCGGGCCGTGCAAGAGACCCTGCACGCTGTCTATCTGGAAGGAAAGACAAGAGAAACATCACTCAACTATTTTAACACCAGGATTGTGTGGATTTTACAAGTAATTTCTTAATCTACCTTTATTCACATCCCATGTTGTGGGATGTGTGGGAGTGTCCACCCAGATGTATGATGGATAGATCAGACTACCATTGGGGACAGTCCATTGGATAGACTTCTAGGTGAATCTATCCATACCACAGCTACAATGCACACAAGTCCTTGAATATCAACGTGACGAGTACATATCAACGATCTGATACAAATAACACACCTCCAAAAATAGTATCTTAAAATCATTGCTATTGTACGGTTGCCTCCTGAGTGCATGAGTGCCAGGGCCAGGATTTACATCCCCTCAGATATGCTGAGACTCAGCCAAGGTATCACGGTGAGATTATAGAATTTTTTACAGAGTTTTGCCCTGTGCTGTTATGTAAATAAAAATAATATATACGGCTGATATGATAAAACGACAATTTATAACATCTGAAAAACACTTATCCTTTATCCTTATAAAGGATAAGGCAAAGAAAGGGTGAATAATCACACCTTGCTTGCATTACATTCTTTTAATTATCAATGTTCAAATTATATTAAGAGGATATCTTCAGTAACCTAAATATGGTTGAGGGAGATACCGACTGAATCCACTTTAACTGTTTAACCTCACTAATGACCAACGTATGGGGATTGAAGTTAATTGAATTGAATTACATTGAATGATTTAAATGTCAAAATAACCCAATCTCTGCTGCAAACACTGCGCAACGCTCTAAAACTGTGACACTGAGCTTGAACGTGTGAAATATTGAAAGCCATTCCGATGTGATTTGGCTGCTAAGCAGAAGCATTTTGATGACGATGCAATTTTAAAACACACATTGCCGTATCTACTGTCACTTAAAACAGATGAATGCCTTCAGCCCAGTCACACACACCAGCCCCAGGTATGGATAATTAATTGCCGTGTGCAGGATGCGTTTCTGAGACTCCTCCAGATTCAAAACTAAAGGCAGAGGGAGGATCCTCCACATTGACCTGTTTCTCTCAAAAATAGCTCCGACGTGACCAAGACGAATGGGGCGTTGCGGAGATACACACATTCTAAATTTATATGTAGGAAATCTTACTGTATCATAGGCCTCTAAGGTTATCCTGCTCTCTGCAGGATAACTGAGCATGCAAGCCATATCCAAACACGTGTGTGAGTGTGTGTATGTGTGTGTGTGCGTGTGTGTGTGTGTGTGTGTGTGTGCGTGTGTGCATGGCTCAATGCACTTGTTTATGTGTCTGTATTTATGAGTGTATTTGCCGTATATGTTGGTGTGTAAACAAAAATAAAACAACCTTTCTATACTACAAATCTCACCAAAAGGGTAACTAACTAATAAATAACCCAGAGACTAAACATAATAACACCTATTATTAAACATAATAGGTGTTATTATGTTTAGTCTCTGGGTTACAGTTATACTTTACTATAGCAGTAGATGTGACTAGCTTATATTCACTGATCTTTTTAGCATGTACATGAGATCTATGGTGGTAAGGCTGCTCTCACAGATGCTGGAGAGTCTGGATTCTAGTCTAATTATCCCTGCATAATATCCCTCTTAGCCCTCATAAATCCATTCGACAGCAATACAAAAAACAGGCCACATACTTGTGTGAAATATTAGTGCTCTGTTGTAAAAACTCTACTCCTAACTTTAAGTATTGTTCTAACATCAACATGTTCAGCTACATCTATATGTGAATTTTCTTTAAATAAAAAAAAATACTCCAAAAATAACTTCATCCCACTTTTTGATATCCTTAGTTAGTCTATATAAGGCACTGCAAATATGGCCGTGATAATGGAGCTCACTAGAAACGTGAGTGAAATGGAGTTGGAGTTGGGTCCATTCTAATTTCTGTCACTAGAGGCCTCCCTTTCACTCTGCTTCTCAATCACTAGCGTCACAACCTATGTTCACAACACGCAACACAAACCTGTCCATTACATTCACTGGAATGGAACCATATACAAGACTAAATAAGATTAAACTATATTATCATGTTATGATCACTATGATAATAAACATTGATTATTATTATGAAAAATGAAAGTAACTGAAAATCGTCAGCTTCTATCATATATATATATATATATATATACATAAAAGAAATAAAAAAGTTACGGAAATAGTAATTAACGTTTGCTAACACTACCATAATCACCCTCTGTGACGTTTCTCCCTTGATATTTACCCTCCTTTCCCATCTGGGATGAACAAACATTTTCTAACCTTATGTTCTAATCTTATACCTCCAGGTGGCCGGTGACGCGGACGGTGTCAGTCTCACCTTGTGGCCGTCGGAGGTGTACAGCTTGCGGACGCGGTACTGCATGAGCTCAGACACCTCCTCCAGGAAGAGACCCAGGCTCCTGGGGGCCCCCTGGTGCATCGCGATGCTCCTGCGGTACGATGGGTCGCTGTTCTTCACCAGCACCATCGTCCGGTTCTGAGATCTGCGCCGATGCTGGTGGTGGTGACGGTGGTCCGGGTCATCTCTGGAGTGACCTGCTGGGGGGTCCCGCGGTCTGGTCGGCCTGGAGTGAGCATACCCTTGTGGTGGAGGATGAGGATGACCATGACCATGATGAAGATGGTGTTGTTCGGATGGATGCTGATAGGGCGTCGGGCGGTGGTACCAGGAGATGGGGGGGAGGAACTGTGTCTCCGCAGTGACCGGGGGGCTGTCATGGTGACGGAGGTGGTGGTTGGCCTGCGGCCAGTGGTCGGTGCACAGGCAGCACCCCTCCACTTCCTCCTGGTGCGCCAGGTGGTGCCGTGGTATCCTGGGGAACATGGAGGCGGAGGAGGTGGGGTAGAGATGCGTGGAGGGGGGATAGGGTCCGTGGGGGGTGCCACTGACTCCGCCCCCTAGCGCCTGGAAGCTCTGGTAGGGAGGCCTGTGGGCGGACATCTGAGGAAGGGTGGGACTTGGGGGTGGGGGGTGGGGGGAGTGGGGGGGGGGGGGGGGGGGGGGTTAGGGTTGTGGAAAAGTTAAACAAAACAAAAACAAAATTG
>JAOPJL010000097.1:7482466-7493090 GCA_027123545.1 Trisopterus esmarkii
AATATACTACGTGTAAAAAAAACTAGAAATTGAATGTTCATTTTTGCCTCGAAAGTTGCACTGGGTGCCTTTAAGAAATACGGCTTCGGTGATAACTCTGAATTGTGTATTGTATTTTAAGCCCAAAATATTGTGTCTTGGTAAGGATTCTCAGTCAAATGGCTGGCAAATAGCTTTGACTAGACAAATCAGTTCAGAACTAACACAAACCAATACAAACAATTGGGCTCTCGACAACTCAGGGGGTTCACATTGATAAGCCAAGGTGCCCAATGACATGGCAAATCACACACACACATAAGCCAGAGCCTTCATGCCCCTGCATTTCCTTTTTATTGCAATGCAGCCAATCCTACACGCCAGGCGTCTGTGCCATTACAGCAGTGTTAAATGTCCCTCCAAGGATACAACATAAATCCCTGACGTGTAAGCTCCAATGCTGAATCCTGCGTTCAGATCAATAGGTCAACTCCGGTGTCAACTGGCTTTCACTGTAGGATCTCCAAATACATGTATTCCTCCCAGCCCTCTTGTCCGTTCCCCTCTGCTTCTTGCGTCCTGGTTTAACGTAGCTTTTATTGATGGCATCGACAGCTTTTATGATGTATATAGGGCTATATACAACCCTCTCTCTCTAGTGTCGTGGGGTCAACAAGTTCAGGTGCAGTCTCCCTTGAAGCAGGGAAGAAAAGGGAGTTTTGCGATGCAGTGGTATTTGTGGTGCGGAATGGAATGATGCATTAAGTCACAGCATTTGCATCGTTTCAACATGCGCTGCCCCAGGCTACTGTGCTGATTGGATGCTCTCAACTGTCTACTTTTGACAAGTTTGTCTATTTAACCTATGAGGTGCGAACCTTTTCAAAAGAGACACCTGTATGGATGGAACAGAATCATTGTTAAACAAAAGAAAATAAGAAAACAAGAGACAGAGGTACTTGGAAAATGTTTTTATGAAGCAAGTTTTGTGATTGAAATAACAAGACTTTCACATGGAAAGCTTTGCATCAATTTGGACAGAATTTCAAGCGAATGAAAATGTGATAGACATTTTTTGCGCAACAAGACATCTGGAAAACAAAACAAACAATAGTTCATGTTGTTGGCTTATGGAATCATTAGGGAAAAAAACATAACAAAAAGAGGTTCATGGTCCTGATCTAACAATGAACTGTAACAAGTATGCAACATCACGCCCATCATCTACTAGCGGCACCGACAATAAATAAAATACGCACAAACTAGTGGCCTAGTAAAGAAGATTCCCTGATGCGCCAGGTTACATTTAAGAGACAGACATGATGTTTAGGTTCCAGATAAATTTTCAATAGATACGCATTTTAATAACGTCCGTCCAGATTTCCCCAATATTCCATGTCCTAGAATATCAATAAATAGAAAACGTCCCTCCACATTATGCTGCCAAAGAGAAAGGGATACAAGCGTTTATGCATAACCAAAATGTAAAATCCACTTGTTTGTTTTTTTCATAACCATCATGCCTAAATAAACTTTGCAACGTGCCAAGCAGTCAAATCTTCATCCCCGTTCCTTTTGTAGTCAACAGCCCTAGTCTAAAACCCAACCCGCCGGGACAACCTGTAACCGAGATCCACCCAGAGGGGGCCATGCAGAAACTGCGAGACGGTTTGGTGAAAAACCTGAGGACATCATTAACATAGGTAGATTAACCCGTTCCGTGGCATAACCTTCTGATTCCGCAGAGCGCAGGAGCCCCTGTCGGATGCGCGCAGAGCCCATCCCAAGTCACACGGAGAAGAGAATAAAGAGTATGTACAGGCCGGGGCTTCTCCGCGTTTTTTTTTTTTTGAGATCAGTCTCTAGCACAAGTACTAAACGTTACACGCAGCGACACACGGAACTCAGTTGACTTGGGCGAGGCGCGTTTCCGAGCCGATGTAGTTGAACATCGTCTGGACGAGCTCGGGGAGGTCGTAGTCGTGCTTCCACCCCCAGTCTCTCCGCGCGTTGTCGTCGTCGAAGTTCATCGGCCAGCTGTCCGCTGTGGAGGAGCAGAGGAGCAGTGTTGGGCATCGGCGCAGCTCAGCTCAAGCATGATCGACGCTCAATAGTAGCGATTAGTAGCTATAGTACTCAAGTTATGTAGAGTCTTACCCTAGCCAACTTTGTTGTGTACGTGGAAAAGGTTAACCTAGCAATCGTTAGTGCTTTGCACTTGGTTCTATGAACATCCTTATTGTACGGACAGCGATACAGTATGTCGTTTCCCTTTCTTATGACAAATGTACTTTGCTTTGGATAAAAAGCGTTGGCTAAATGCCCTAATTGCACATGTAGTGATTGTGTAAAATATACAATCAGGTTTGAAGGAATTGTCAATAAACATAATAACAACAACCGCCAATCGTTTTCAATAAACTATCGGAAAAAATAAGTGGAGGATTCGTATTTACCGATGGCCTGCCGCACTTGGTCGATGTCGTACGAGACCTCCAGCTCGGGGAGCTGCTTCATGACCTCCTGGGCCAGCTCCTCCGGGGTGAAGCTCATGGCGTTGATGTTGTACGTCCTCATGGACAGCGTGTCCACGGGGGCCTCCATGATCTCCACGGTGGCGCGGAGGCAGTCGTCGATGTACATCATGGGCAGCCGCGTGTCCGGCCTCAGGTTGCACTCAAACTTCCCCGTCTTGATGGCGTCGTGGAAGATCTGGACGGCGTAGTCTGGCGAAAGACGGGCACGACGGTGAGGCGTTACTCAATTACAAAAAAGGGGTGGTGTACACTATCCTGGCGCCTCATAAGGAGTAAGGAGGGCTAAAATACATCACCAACTGCTCATTAAATACAGTTACACAAGCCCGTTAGGAAAATCCCCCAAGTGGTACAGGAATAGAGTGGTCAATGAAACTCAGTAGCGAGGGACGGCTCGGGTTCGATCGAGTCACATGTTCTATCCCCTCCACCCTCTGCTCACCTGTCGTTCCACCGCCCGGCTGGGAGTCAGCGGAGATGATTCCTGGGTAGCGGAGACAGCGAAAGTCCAGGCCGTAGCGATGGTGGTAGTACTGCAAAAAATAAAAAATAAAGTTAACAAAAAAAATAAAAAAACTATAACTACCAGACGTTGCTCCCCAAAGTTAGGGAGCAAAATGAACTAACAATGTTGTGGGATTGTTTGCCGTCCAAGAGGACTGAAGCACCTCACCTCTCCCATCAGCTCTGCGTGGACCTTGGAGACCCCGTAGATGGTGCGAGGCCGCTGGATGCACAGGTCTGGCGTGGGGTTGCGTGGAGAGGTGGGCCCGAAGGCACCGATGGTGCTGGGGACAAAGAGGCGCAGGCCATGTTCTGCTGCAATGTCCAGAATGTTGTGAAGACCTAAAAAGGAAACAAAAAAAATAATAATAAGGACAAAAGCATTAAATCATGAGGTAAATACACGTGTGGCTTTCCGTGCTAAATCCAACCAAATGCATTCATTTTGAACTGAAGTGCTGTCCATTGTTTTGAGTTTTTCATTGGGATACATGCCTATTACCTTTCTTTATCACTTCAAACAAATCTACTTTCAGATACAAATAAAGTAACCTAACAAAGCTTAACCCTAACCTAACCCTATTTCCTATCCCTTGCCTGTCTTTCCCTCCCCTGTATGCCCCTTTCAATATTCTTTCAGTGTGTGAGCAGAGGCCAGCTTTCCAGTTCCTCATCGACCCTTACTCACCTCTGGTTTTATCATCATCACCCTCCTCCTCCTGCTGCTGCTGTTAAACCCTGGCTTCCCACCCCCTCATCCCCAGATGTTTCTTATCCTTGCACGTCAGTCCAATTCTTGGCGGCCTAGCATCGTATCGCTTCTCTGAAGCGGCCCGTCTTTAAGAATTTGCTTAGCACGTGACCTTAACAATTTGTTGATCTTGTCACGTCATCTCACCCTTCTTAAAACACTTTGTATTATCTTTTGCTCAAATGCATCTCTGATTCTGTCGAGCATGAAAAGCGCTCCAACTGTAAAAAGTGCTTTGTATCCAGCGTGTTTACCGGTGATGTTGACGGCCCGGGCCAGGGGTACGTTGGCCTCCCCGACGGCGCTGAGCAGGGCGCTGTAGTGAACCAGCCAGGTGATGCGGTTGTTCACCACGATCTCACGGAGGTTCTTGTAGTCCAAGATGTCCGAGTAGATGAATGGGCCTGACAGGAAGAAGGGAACCTTAACCTAATGACTTCATGGGCATCGTCATCACGAATGGTCGTCACGGGTAACAACATTTTCTTGGCGTTTCACATTTTTTGTTCCAGGTACATTAGGGAATGAATGACCCATAAACTAATAAAGTGTTGGCCGGTTTTAAAATAGTCACATCCATCAATTCTTTGTTCAGTTCATTACAGGTCAAGGACTTGGCTGATCAGTCAGTACACATGGCAACTACTCCATGGGGTCTGCGTCATCATAGATATTTGGACAAAAATGCATCATTGCCAGTATTTGCAGTTGGGCGACATGGTTGAAATTGCATTGGTAAATTCCTTCCCACACACACACACACACACACACACCAGAAAGGTGAAAAGGCCAAATCACTCACCACTGTGGAAGACGTGGCTAGGGGGTTTCCTGATATCTGACAGAATGACGTTGTTGTTTCCAAACCTCTTCCTGTACGACGAGAAAGAAGAAAAAAAAATAACATTCTTGTTAGAGCCAGCAATTGCATCACAGATTTATTCTGTTGTTGCAAAAGCCTGTTTAAATAGTTGGTGTATTTCGCAAGTGACTAGACTAACACACCTCGGAAGAGCAAACATGAGCGAGAGTTCAATCTAGACTGTGGAAGATTTTTACCTCAACACCTTGGCCAGTCCCACACCCAGCTGTCCCAGTCCTCCTGCAAAAGGGAGGGAGAGAGAGAAGAGTTAGAGAATAGAACCGAGGCCATTGTAGCCATTAACGCAGCAGCAGCAGCAGCAGCAGCAAGGTGTCCGCATCGCCAGTTGCCATGGCGACCCAGTGAACGCACTCAAACGAGTGGGATACACACGATGGAGGTGTAGGTCAGGGTACGCCTACAACCTGCGCTTTGCCATCGTCCTGTCGGTTGACCTTAAGTTGAACCCCCCCCATGTACACTTTGAAAGGCCACGGCTGTGAGGGAACGCACATAAACCCATCTAATAGCTGTTAACGCCACCTTACCCGTGATGAGGACCTTGGGGTGGTCAGTCTCCGAGAAGGACACCGAGTGGAAGCTGGCGTCGGATGTCACCTGCCGCGGGGAGAAGCTTATGTTGCGTACAGCCACGGCCAGGGGCTGGCAGCCACAGCCCGGGGAAGCCAGCAGAGCCTGCTTGGCGACCTTGCTCAGAGTTCTGATGACAGGCATGTTGTCCTGGGCTCTGCTGCAGACAAGAGCAAAAGGTGCAGAGAGATTTAGGTGCAATTGAGTGTTGAAATCAAAGGTCACAACTGCAGGTATGTGTGGACCTACTACACACAATTTGCGCAAAAAATAGGATGCGCAAATTGCACACATATGGTCGATAAGACCACTTTGAATATTAATGACTTATTAATGACTGCCATCTGGTGGCTGGTTTATATTGCAGCACTGACTCCGAGCCGAGACATTCTGTACAGAGATGAGGGTGCCATCCAAGGTAACATAGCGACAACACAAAACCGGTTTCAGATAACCCTAACCCTAAGTCGTAAAAACGGTAAATATTTGACATTTGACACAGTGTAGTTTTCCGTGTACATCTCCTCTATATATCTTAAGAATGGTAAACGCAAAACGGGTTGGTGAAGACAATGAACTTGATCGCGGGATTACGGAGAGCATCTTTTCTCGTAGCCGATCGCGATACAATGCAAATATTAATATCTACGCCTCCGCTGACGCATATGCATAACATACTCACACAAAAAATGAGACGTATATTATCCATCTGTACTTACCAACAGCGGAGGTGCTTCCGAAAGGAACGCGAAAAGTAAGTTTTGAGAATTTATACTGCCCTGCCTTCATCGTGAACCAATCATGAGCAGAGGGCGGAGATGACGAGGGGGGGAAAACCGTGATCCACTAGAGATCAGATTCACTAGACTAGCGATCTGATCTACTGCTGTATGCCTACCCACCATAGGCACCCCCTGGGGCTCCGGTTCCTTAACAAAGCCACGTTGACAGAGGGGGGCATGCGGGCGCAGATACGGGTACCACGTCGAGACATTTTCTATGGAAGGCTTAAGCCTCTACCAGAGCGACACATATCTAGCCAGCGATCTACTGCAAAATCCATACAAAGAAGCGCATCTAAATGTCGTGTCTTATCCATGTAGAGCTGGTAGTCCGTTTTGCAATGCGTCGTAACGCTGTGTTTACAAGTTACATGTTTACATGAAGCAGACACGTCGCGCATTCAGAATTGTCCGTGTATTTGAATTTTTTTGCTAGAGCTTCTCTTTAACAATATCACCATAAAGCCACACAGTAAGGCTATACATCATCATGACCACGTTAGCGACTTCATGAAAGCTCTTTGACCTTTCCATGCTACATAGCAATGACTGAGAATAACCCCGAATGCTGTCTGGGCAGTCGGCCAACAAATCACCCGGCACTTCACCGGGACTACAAATTAAAACCTTGAGCAATACATTTATATTTCTCGTTATTCCAAAATACATTTTAATAAATAAAATAATAAAAAACGGACTAAACTATGAAATAGTCAGCCCAAATGATTATGGTTTAATTTTGTACTCACCAATAAATCGAATTTTAGCGTCACGAATTAAACGCGCGGTCGACCGGTTAGGCCTACTTTCGGTTGTGTGCGATGAGGGGATCAGTGGTATATCTCGGTGGTCCTTGCCTTGGCAGGACTATACTAAAATGCTCGCCGTTTTACCTTATCGCCGTTATCCTACTGTGAAATTGCATCAGCAGTCTTCAAGTTATATATCGCCGGCCGGCCATCTGGTCCCAAGGAAACCCGGCATGCACTCTGATTGGAGGAGCCTCGGAGGTGCGGCTCCCCTCCGTGGCCACTCCCACAACCCGCCAGCTACTAATTTATCCCTTGTGGTTTAACTGATTTGTGTAAAGTGTTGAAAGTGACGCCCTAGTGCCAAGGTTGATGTCAGCAGTTCATGGGGGTACAGCAATTGGGATGGTGTTAAAACAACGACCAAAAACACAAATCAAATACAAATATTTCAGTGTACAATAGTGCAGTTTATGAACATACATTTCATGACCACATTAATTAATTAATATGTTTAAAGTGCGATGTCGACAGACTCAATTTGACTATAGGTAAAAGCCTATATTGGGAACAAAAATATTTTTTAGCATTGGTCGACCCTTACTTTGACTTTGAGGTTTGTTGAGCTACCTTATCTCCCGGTCGAATAGAGTTGGCAGGGGGGAATGTGTGTGCGGCCTCAGATACGTCAGAGCCGAGTGATGTGAGTGGTGGAGCGGAGCACACACCCCACACTAGCCGTCACGCTGAAAGGTGAAAACAAGAACGTCAAGTGACTCCGGGTAGGAGGGAACTGGATACAAATTCTGATAAGCAGCTTATTTAGAACACATTCAACAAAGACAGAGGTTAGGTTACCCACACAGCCCTGTTTCACAGTGATGTCCGTTTCATTCTCAAAGACAACAAACAAAACAATATAATTTATAGGGCTTGATTGGTTTTGTTTTACCCTCTTGCTCTGATGTTAATGTATAAATGCCAGACACAAACAAATCAGAAGAGGGCTCTCAACTTGCTTTAATCAATGAACCCCCCCTACCCCCCTCACATAACAAACTCTGGTCATTACATCACAGATCATTACGACATCAAGTTCCTTCTTGTTCTTTTTCTAACTGTTCAAATAATTAGTTATTGGTCATCATGTTGGTCATCATGATCATGATGATGGCCAATAGCAAATTATTTGAGTAGAGTCTAATCTAAACCCTGAAACACGGAATAAGGTGGAGTTAGTCACTTCTAAACCCATTCATGAATTGTAAACAGGTCACGTCCACTCTATCATATGCTCTGCTGCCCGGCAACTGGATTCCTTCCACAGCTGCTATTTCCGTAATAGAGCAGAGATGCTATCTCACACTGTTTCGTAACCGTCTCCCATGGGCCAAGACCAAATCACCCGCAAGCAGACGCCCAGTGTAAGTACAACCAATGTCCGGCTGTCTGCACTGACCTGCATCAGAAAATGTTTGCTGGTACACTGTTACGCCATCTGTTTAAATGACATCCTTCTCTTTTCAGAATTCATCTCAAACTAACATTTGACTTAAGATGTTACGATAGACGTCAGAAAAAGCCTTGTTCTACAATAAGTAGATAGAATGCTCTTTTTTTTCCGACAAGGGTTTTTAAAAAGTGACAAGTACAGTATCCGTGATCCATACAGTTGTATGGGAATATCCAATAAGCCTGAAGAACACTTTAAAGATACTATGCAGCACCGTTAGCTAGAAGGTGGAATGCTTTTCTAAGGATTCAACACCTAAAACAGGTTATGTTTTGAATAGATTTTTTTAATAATGCAAAATGATTTCATTGAGTAACAATAGCCATTTAAAGGACAACTGTTCTTGGACATTGCATAAAGCAGCCTTATATGAGGATATATATATTAACATTAGAGATTTCTGACAAAGTCAAGCGAGTTTCATGATGGAAAATAATAAGAAAAAACATCTTTCTCCCCCTTCCCACAATATACCAAAATTATAACATAAAATGTGCAATTGTTAAATATTTTTCAGTAACCTGAAATACATTAGACCAGTATCAGTTATATTCTCCCACAGCGCACCTAGAATGTCTAAACGCTATAAAGCTAAAACAAAGTAGCTTTTTAATTACTCAGGACTGTTTGCTATTTTTAGTGTGGTTGCTTTTTTGTACTCCTGGCAGACATAAAAAATGTGGCAATCTGGCAGAGAATGTGTGTGTTTTCTAAGCATGTCTGTGCATGTACGCATTCATTCTGATTTGGTAAATCAAGCAGAATAAACAAGCGTTTTTGGAATGATTCGCTCATACTTTACACCCACGGTGGTTCTGCTATAGCATAAAAAAACAAGTGCAAGCTAAACAAATCAGATATTAATAATAACAACCACTCAGTTGTGATAACTGAAAGGAAAATCAAGCCTCAACACCAAAATCCAGTGCACATATTCCACGTGGGAAAAGTATATCAACAGAAAATGTAAATTCTTCTCACGTTGTCATACAACCTCAGTGGCAATTACATAAGGCTTTCCATAAGGCATAACACAAAGATTTACGCATTACAATGGCATTTCCCTTAATCGGTCTACACAGAAACAGGAAGAATAATCGCCCCCCCCCCCTATCATATAAGGGCCGTGGGCTTCCTCACTGTCTCCCCCTCAGGGGGTCTGCAGCAGAGGCTCCTGGGTCTCCAGCTGGGCCAGCTGTCTGCGGAGGCTGTTCACCTTGTTCTGCAGCTCCTTGTTGTACTCAATGATGTGTACCATCTCCTCGTGGGCCTCCTCCTGGCAGCGGGGCGAGCGGTTCCAGCGGAGGAACACCCCTGTGATGGAGAGATGGCAACATGGGAAGAGAAAACAAATCAGGTTTCACAATTTGTCATTGGTGGGCTGGGAGATGATTGTTATTTTCGTTCGTCTCTAGAGGGGAAGGAGGCTTCCAGGCCTCATCTGCCTTTTATATGTTTTTAACTGTATTCTAATCCGTTCATCTTCATGGCAGAAGTAGCTGGGGGGGAGCGGGTTGGCTAGCAACCGAAAGGGTGCTGGTTTGGTTCCCAGCTCCTCCTAGGCAAGTGTCAAGGTGTCCCTGAGTCGACAGCTAACTGTGGGAAGCTGGGGAGGGCTGGCACCTTGCAGAGTTGACGCCGCCATCAGTGTGTGAATGTGTGTATGAATGGGTGCATTTGCAAAGCGCTACTTAAAATGCAGTCAATTATCCATTGTGCGCATAAATGGAACTTACTCCAAACAAAAACTGGAACAGACGTATAAAGTGTTTCTCATCAGACATGTGTTAATTAATTGCAGTCCAGGAACAGAATATCTAATAATTAGATATGTCACCAACGCTTTTGATAACGTCTTATACCCTGAAAAGTTTTCTGATTTAACGTCATGTAGTACTCATCAGAAATTTACTTTAGAAGCCAATATTGTATGCCTCCAAGGCATTGCCACAGTGAGTCACATCTAGTTAGGCGAGACTAGAGAGCTTGGGTGTGGTACCTGGCCACAATCTTAGCCAGAAGAGGGATAAATATAGCACAGCATTTGAACACAGACATGACAGCACCCACGCAAGAGGCCAGGTGAATTGATGCATTTCGGTTTAACTGTACTATGTATATACACACACATGGACTTGGTTTTCCCGATCTCTGACATGATGTGATGTGATGTAACTATCATTACATTAGGAGTTCAGTGAAGAAACAAAGCATTGGGATACATCCAACCATTACTGAAGTTTCACTTTTCAACATTCAAGTGACCTGTTCTTGGTTGTCTTTATACACACACACACACACACACACACACACACACACACACACACACACACACACACACACACACACACACACA
>JAOPJL010000097.1:7561149-7573175 GCA_027123545.1 Trisopterus esmarkii
AAAACTAAACTCTCAATCGATCATGACAACACAATGTAATGATTGCATGTATATACAGTATATATATATGTGTATATATATATGTATATATACAATATATATATATATGTATATATATATATATATATATATATATACTGCCATTACACATCCAGGGTGTGCCTGCCCTGATTAGCTTCAAACGTTTGGCCTTCCTGGGCCTGCGCGGGTGGAAAACCAGTTGGTTCAGTTCCAACACGTCACATACTCTCCAGTATGCAACAATAACAACAGCCACAACTACAACAATTGTGATTTGACGTGAGCGAACAGATGACTCATCGTCAGGTGTTTCCGCAGCCACGCATATTAGTTATTAGTTAGGTAGTAGATAAATGAATGGATTGCATTTTACTGATTTAACACATAAAACAGCCAAGATAGGGGTTCCTCAGGACCAATAGATGCAGACCACTGAACCAGCTGACTCAGGGGGGGAGGTGGGGGGTCTTGATTCAGTTCCCCACCACGGGCACGTCCTCAAGGGTCTCCATGTTGTCTCTGGACCACTTGTTGGCCAAGATAGCTCCACCAAAATAGACACTTCTTTCCGGTTCCTTTTCATTTTCTTCGTAACAGAAGAATCTTGATTATATTACAGTATAATAAGCAGGCAGGCAGGCAGGCTTCGAGGGAGGGTGGATGGGGGAATCGCTCTGGCGGTTGGCTGCCTGGCATTCTGTGCATCCTTCCTTCGGGGAACAAACACCACTGAGATATTTCAGACATGGCCATGTGTCAAAATCAGGGGCAGATACACACTGTGACTCATTTGTTTTCTTTTTCTAGGCTGGGCTTTAGTGCGACAGCGTAACGTATGAGAGGTCATCACGCGCAGTTTTCGCTTCATTTGTGGTGCTTACTATCATGCCTGCCTTGATTATAGTAGGACTATTATGTCTGACTCGCTGACTGGCGAGCTGAGATGAGTTCGCAAGGGCCAGCGTGATTGGGGATGGTTCATGACACACAATGCACACATACAGCACACAACATATTTATTGAACATTTATAGAGTATATGTAATGTTTTGCAACATCCACAGTATTGCAAGAAAATAGGTTATGGGTGAGTTGCTTTTTTATATTACCATTGGTTGACCGATAGTCCTCTGATACAGGAAACAGTATTAGACAGTATTAAAAGCATGCATAATAAATACTACAGTAGCTGCTGGTTCTCTGACACAATTCACATGCCTCAAAAGCAAGCCTGCAGTACAAACCAATACTTCCTACCAAGTCACAAGCCTGATAGAATATAGAAACACAGCAAGAGCGTTCCAAACGGCAAGTTTGCTTCCTACTCCTTGTTGTGCCTTGTTTTTATTTGGGTGCTTCAATATCGCCATGGCGGTCCACAAACGATAGCAACAATAAACCCTATATTTTGTTATTCCATCCATTTGTACGTGCCAAGGGACTGAGTGTCTCTTTGTTTGTCTACCAAAACTCGATCAAGCCAAGTCTTCAAACTCTCTCTCTATGCCATCTTAAACCTCGAGTAAATATTAGAATAAGGGATAACATTTCATTCACAATTTTACAACCTATCTTGAGTAATGATTTGGGTTAATGGGTATATTTGTGTAAAACACGCCAGTTATTCAAGATGGGAGGGGTTGAGGCTACCTCAACAATATTCAGTATGCTAGCATAGCACATGTTACGCAAAGGGAAAAGTATCAAAAAGTCCTCAAACCATTGTGTTTAATTCATTGAATAAATAATAATAATAATAATAATAATAATAGTTATGACGAAATAGCCATGACGATTCTGAAAAACTGTTCTGGTCTATGATTGTCATATTCTTTTGTCTATGCCTTCACATCATCTTCCGTCTTGCAATGATGAATGATTTGTAGTGCCAAGGTGTAAAACTTGTGTGTCGTTTGTCCTGTGTAAACAATACATCAATACTTAGCCAAATAAATAAATAATGACTGCATTAAGGTATATATATATATATACATACATATGGAGAGCTTAAAGATTTCCAAAAGGGCAAAGCTATCGGTTATATTGCATCTTTGGAGTGGGGCGATATATTCAAATAAAGCCCGGACACATTTTCATTGTCCAATTAGATAATTTCCCCGGTTCGCCCATTATTCCGTTGGCATGCCTGTAAAATTGTGCCGTGATCCTCGACATTACGCATGTAGGTGCTTTTAACCACATAAGGGTTTCCTCTGGTTTTTCCCTTTTCATGTGTACTGTAGCAGCAGGCGAATCTAGCTAGCGTCGACGTGTTTGCTCGTTTGAGTCTTTGTTTAAGTATATACCTCTCTGTCAACGCCATTTGTTATGACCGGGCAAGGAGGCAAATGCTTGGGTGATAACACGTTTTTCGGTTGTTTATTTATTTTTTGGTTCAACCTGGTGCTGAATAACACACATATTTAAAAATAAACAAACAAAAAGGTGCTACCACAACCAGTGGGCCGTGGACTCCACTTTGTGGCTCCAGTGGTGCGCAGCCATCCTCCAGGCGGACTGAAAAGGCCCCTGACTCCAAAAGCTTGCAGAAATCCCGTGCTCGGGACATCTAGCAACTCAATTCTACACCGTTTACAACAGAACTCAAATACTCAATGGTGCCGCTTTTTATTTTTCAACCGAACACAAACTCACACACATACACAACAGACACGCAACAGATGTGTATCTTTCATGTGATGTTAATCATGATCGTTTATTTTTTCTCTTTTTTTATTATTCTTTTGTTTTAGTTTTACTTTGATTCAATCTGCACTAGGACTTCTTTTTTCGGAGGGGGTGAAATGTAACGCGTCAAAGAAGCATTATTTTGGCACAAACTCTCAGAAGCACAAAAGTACTTCTGAGAGCGGAATTCTTTTGAGGACGAGCATAGGACGTAATTGCTGTGTTGTAAATTCCTGTCATCTCTCTATGTCTTTAACTTGTGTGTATCTATTTTTGTTGTTACTGTGGAATTGGCTGTAATATTTTGTTAAAATGCATTTGATATTCCAATGAAGCGAGTACGGTTGTTATATTAATTGCTGCTGGTTTTTGAAATTGTTCGAGCAAAAAGGTGTTGGGAAATATTGCTTTGTTAAATATTCAATCAATTTCTAGATTGTGTTAGCTTGTTGGTGTATTTTACAAATCTAATACTCCCTAGACTATATGATTTATCTGGGCTACTCAGTTGGCAAATTGCAGTACGCAAACAATTTGCTACAATCTGTAGCATATCAATAAAAATGTACTCTATACAACCATGTTGTGATTGAGAACATAAAATAAAGAATTATTTCTTTGTTGTTGTTAAATATAAAATGTAAGCAAATTGTTCCACGGAACTAGCATTCTTTGAAGAAAAAAAAAGAGCAAAACTGATGTCCAGTATTGTACTTACCCCCTATTTCTGGGAACAATATGAATATTATTGATAACATGGTGCTAAAGTTATTTTGTATGTTTTGGTTTTTAGATGAAAACAGAAATATTAAGCGAAAAATGTAATGTTAAGCCTTACTGTAGATTATTATATCAGACTGTTCAACCAGAAGAGAACAAAATAAATATAGTCTTTGAAAGTGCAATGTGTACCAGTATTGTATTTATTTAACTATTTTTCTGGGCAAAAACATATAACATCATATCAACCCAGTCAATAAATGATTATCTCTCCAATCGTGCTATGGTGTTAGCCTACTACGATTTCCAAACAAGGATTATTATTAGTTATACAGATTAATAAATCGATCCAAAAATGAATGGAGTTGATAGAATAGATGAATGCTATGTCTACAAACAAAAGTATAAGAAATGGGCCAAGCATGAATTAAAATGTCCCCCATGTTTGCTTCTTAATAGGTAGGCCTATAACGAAGGGCTGTAAGGACATCAACATTAAGTATCATTAACATTAATATTTCATTTTTACCCAGCACTCAATTGAACTGCAGTAGGTCTATAGCATAAGGTTCATATTTGGGTAGATGGATGTATAGCAGTACGATGTACTTAGACGTCATGGCTCAAGGATAAGATAATAAGTGTGCTCATCAGAGTGCTCATCAGATTTATCACTTGTTGATTTCTGTGTCCACTGCCAAAATAGACACGCAAAGCATGCTGGGTAACACTGTAGTTCAACGCCCAAAATGGCGGTAGTGTTAAAAAGTTAAAAATGTTACGCCCGAGTTATTTATTCTTCTCCACCGGTTCGTTTTGCTGATATTGATACTCCGTCTGAACACATTGTGCCCACTCCTTAAATACCAAAGTGTGTGTCTTGTTTAATAACGATGTAAAATTCCATCTTAAATTCCCTGCGTGTGAGCCAACCCATCCCAGGAGCTATGCTAGGCTAGCCAGCAGGCTAACCAGGCTCTTTTCTATAAAGTTGTCAGAGGATGACAGTCCGTAATGTGTGCTCTCCAAAGACCACCTTATGTTGATGTGAATATGACGAGGACAACGTTACCGTAGTAGACATGGAAGAGGATGTAAAAAAAGTTAAAAAGGTAAGTAGGGGATTACCTTGTGAATTATTTTACCTCCTAGCTGGCTAACAGGATTCAGTACTTTCTGTATTATTACAGTGTAATGCCTGTGTATACGATCAGATATGTTTCAGTTGCTTCAAACACAGTTCAAATCGTGGTGCAATAGGCTACTTTCTGAAAGTAGCAACTTGTTTATGCTTTGTACATGTCACGTTATGATATCTCAAATGTTTGCCAGTTTACGCCCCCTAAATCGATAATAAAATAAGTACACATTAACACGCTTGGAGTTAAGCCTAACTTAATTCCTGTATTTTACATAGGAATATAATGATCGTTTTCTCAGCTTCAATTGTATTGTAAAATGCAACCAGTCTGTTGTATCTCTATAGCAATCTGTTTTTGTTGTGGACTTTCAACTTTGGCCAATTGCCATTCGACAGGCCCATTCAAATCGTCATCTGATGGTCTGTTTTGCTGAAATACTTTTCTTTTCCTCTATGACTTACAATTGGGAGACGATCAGTCTGGTTGGTTGGGTTAGTAATTGTAGGAAAAATAAATGTAAATTAAATTTCGTTGGTAACTAGTAGACAACAGTAAATGGTACACATACAAGTCACACGTTCATTATATTAAACAGATGTTCAAGATACAAATATACACATCGATGGCAAATTAGTAGTTTATTTTATGTAATCACTTTGTAAACTAGTGTCATCTTTATCAGATTATTTATGTAAGCTATATCTTGCAGTGTCTTGTGAAACATGAAGCAAACACACAGCACGTCTCTATAACAATGTGACAATGTGCTTTCATTCTCTGCATTCTCTCTCTCACTGCATAACTTTGTTTAGTAAAATGATTATATCAACATTTTATGAAAGCACACCAGGCAGATTCACAATACAATACAAACTATTGTTCCATTTCCAAAATCTGCTTGTCAACATTAAATCATCATTAAAATCACTTAGAAGCGCACAAGATAACAAGGGTTAGATAACACATTGCATCATGTTTGGTTCAGATGAACAGTTACCTGGTTGGCCAAATTTGTTCTGCAGAGCATTGTTGAGGGTTTCATGACTGTAATCAACATATCTCAACAGGCTACTATGAGTTATAAATTTGCAATCATGCAATATCGCTCTTTACCACTTGGGAGCGCCATTGGATAGTAGCCAATGTAGACTCGTATTTTATAACCTATTTGTAACGTTTGTATTACTTTACAGCCATTAAAATACAGACTCCCATATATAGAGATATTCTCACTTTGTTATACACACTGCTAGTAAGGCTTTTCTCACACGAATGTGGGTAAGAAAAAACCTTGGTAGAAAAGGTTGTTATAATCGTTGGTGTATCATGAGTCGTGACTTCACTTTGTAAAGATAACTGGCTTAGCTGTAGCTGTTCTTAGTGATGTTATTTGTTAGAAGAAGTATTTGTTGAGAGCACACTTGCCTATGTTTTCCTTTGTCCAGCACTGGTAATAACTGAACCACGGGATCCTGGTGCTTTTGAGATTATTTCCAGTGTTTTTTTTCCGGTTGGAAAGTTAGAACGTCTTCAGTTACCTCTCTGTTCATCATCCTCAGTGTGCAAAGCCAAATACCATAGAGAAAATATACTGGGGCTGGGCTTCCTGGTCAATGGCCAGACTGTCCAGAGAGCTACCTGTGCTTTCTGTTCTCTGCCGGTTCCCGAGAGAAGGCCCATGAAATGTTAATGCACCTCTCTGTTACCACCAGCAGCCACCATGAACGAAAAACTGCTGAATAATGTATTGGGACTGCGTGGTGTACCAGTCCACAATACCAGATAATATATTTTTTTTTTTAATAAAGGAAAAAAATCCCTGATAGCCCACTGAAAATAATAATACAGCTTTAAGATGTGTTTAGATTGAGTGGTCTACATTATAAGCCCATATGTATCTTGTTGGATGTGTCTTTGTTTTTGCAGTCAATGCAAGTTTGCAAGTATCGACGAACAGTGTAATCACAGGAAGTCAGTGGTTGGCCCTTTCCTGTTCTGGAGTCTGAGGGGCTCCTCTGAGTGTGTGTGTGCATGTGTAGGAGCCGCACGCACAAACCAATACAAAAGTTCATATTGCTTTTGATCCCCCCTCGCCTCCTAAGTTGGCAACCGTTGCTAAGGCTGCTAGTGACTTGAGACAACAGGTGACAGGCGTAGTGTGGCTGGCGTGAAGGAAGGATTGCGTCCACTCACAACGTCGCTAGCATCAACTCTTCATCCCGTTAAGTAGCCACATCAGTCAGATCACATGGATTACGAGGTAATTCTTGCTGTTTTTAATGCGCTATGGATGTTAAGGCATGTTTTGTTGCACATGCAGTTTCTATGGAGGAATTTAGATCCTTTTATTTTTGAGTGCTAGCTGATAATTAGGAGTGGAATTTAATATGCAAGTTAAAACACGTAGGATTGAAAATGTGTGTATTTTTGGTGAACAGGAAGAAAAACGAGGACTGGTTCCTCTTTGTTGAGGGGATTTTATTTCCATTGCTTCAGAACATTAATCGGAAGTTAATTTGAAGAGCATCTTCAATTTAATTTGATTATCTGTGCCACTGATATTGACTTGCAAGATACTTTTAAACCCTCATGTTAGTTTATAGAATCATCAGAATTTGTTTATGAATGTATTTGGGAGCTACTTAATTACCAGGTGGGTTAATTGTGAAGCACTTTGAGGATCACCATAGCTATAAAAGTGCTTTTAAATACTGTCCACTTTCTTTTTGCAATGTGTTGACTGACCTAGCAACTAGCAGTATCCCTATTCACAGTCACCACTGTCAACACAAACCACATTGCAGTACATAGGGTCAACATTGTCAAGAGTGGGTGGGGTCGAGTTGTATCTTTCCTTCATCTTGTTCTTCTTGCTTGTGCTACCCACAAGATGTCTTGATGTGTATTTTTATTTTCAAGCTCATGTTAATTGTGTATAATGTGGTCCATGGTCTGTGTTCCAGAGACTCTCTTAAATGCTCCCAGGCTGCCTATGGCGAGTATTGTGCCAAGAACCACAAGGCTGTGGCTGATAGGATCAAAGTTCTTTTAGATCGGCCCTTAACCTACAGAATATTGTTCAACTCAGATCAAACCCCTTTTAGATCAGCCCTTAAACTATAGAATATCTTTCAACTACAATTGAACTGCTTTTATGTACTTGCTTTAACTAGAATGTATTTAAACTCAAATATAACTATTTGCGAAAAGTGTTCCCTCTTTCCGTCTCTCTTCACTACCCTGTGCATAAAGCCGCAGTCCTTTAAAATATATTTAAAAAAACACAAAAACTATGGCATATATATTTCTACTGGAATCAAACTACCTTTCCATCGACCCCCAAACTAGAAAATATTCTTTATTTTACGTCACAGTCTCGAGGGCTTCAGAGGCTACATTTTGTGGCACCCCCTTAACCCTAGCCCCCGAAAGGGGCAAGGGAAAAAACCCTTCATTATCAAGGAAAAAACCTTGAGAAGGAACAGGAGTGGGAGGGCATCCCTCCTTCAACCCATCTTCAGGCTCTCATCACTGCCCTGTCCATTAAGGAACAAAGCCCATATAAAAAGGAACAAAGAAAAAACTATAGACTTTTGCTTCAACCCGTTATCGAACCACCACTTCAACCACTTCAAATTTCCTTCAACTCTCCTTTCTTCCCTTGGTTAGCCCGGCATCGTGTCTCCGTTCAAGCGTGTGTTCCAGAAGGCAGAGCGTGGCCGGGACAAGAAGACCCCGGAGAAGGCCACCGAGAGGCGGGCCCTCCACACCTTCTCCTTATCCCAGCCCGACCACCGCATCGACCCTGACATCCTGCTCAACGACTACATCGAGAAGGAGGTCAAAGTGAGTCGCAGCATTACTCCAGACACCGTTTTTCTTTTGGAAACCCTATAGGAAAATATGGTTGAGTCGATTTTGTTTGCATAAAGCCATGATCCCATTTACAGTCTCAAGCTGCACAGGCCACTTTTTACGACACCCCATAACCCTAAACCTTCTAAGGCAATAAATACTCCCCAAATCAAATGGAAGAATTAAGAGTGTGCAGTTCTCCTTTATAGGACGTTCCGATATGATTCAAACATACACAAATACATACACGAAGATGCCCACTTCCTTAAATTAAATTTTTCAGATCCGTATGGAAACGTAATGAAATGAGTCGACAATGCTCAGGCTAAAGCTTCACTGAACGTCAACGTTTAAATCAGTGCATCGACCGATTCATCATTTTAAATCGATTCAGGGGCCCGAGTATAGATGTAGTCGCATCTGTGTAAATCCAACCATTCAATGATCCGTATCGGTAAATCGTTACAAGTAATATAATGGCAAATCCTCTGTAACCCACCTTGAATATAAGAGCAAATCTTAGGATCCCTTTGAGATAACTCTAGCAAAAACCCATCTATGCTGTCTAAAATACTACAAAGTAGAGTCGAGGAAAAAAACCTTGATTTTCTCAAGTAGTTTGTCATTCAGAATAGGCTGAAGCTCCCAAACGGTGCAGTTTATACAGAGTCTATATTGAGTCCTTGTTGTGTACCGTGCAGTACCTGGGCCAGCTGACGTCCGTGCCAGGCTATCTCAACCCCTCCAGTCGGACCGAGGTCCTGCAGCTTATCGACAATGCAAGGGTAAGGTCCGCCGACAGCACCGCCTCATATACTGTATATATAGGGGAGCCGAATGATGTGGTCGCTTGGCAGTTCGACTCCCAGGTACTGGATTCAACCCCCCTCATCTGCACTCTGTCTCCTGCCTGTGAGAAACACTTTGACAGAGTTTGATCGATTGGTAACAGTAACAACAAGGTTGAGGGGTTCCTGTGCTAAAACACGAAATAATAACAATCGGGGGTCCTCTCCTCCTGTTCTCCCCAGAAGATGAATCAGCTGGCAGGCCAGCTGACATCAGAGCTGGATGCGGTGGTGAGCCTCTCCGCCTACAACATCAAGCTGGTGTGGCGGGACGGGGAGGACATCATCCTCAGGGTGCCCATCCACGACATCGCTGCCGTCTCCTACATCCGGGACGACTCGCTGCACCTGGTGGTGCTCAAGACGGGTGAGAGGCCAATCAGGAGGAGGGATCCCATGGATATCCAGAGGCAGGGCCCCCTGTTTGATTTGGTATCGTGGTCATGAGAATGGTCATAGGGCAACTTGTAATAGCGTGGCACATTTACTTTGGTACTATTGTTGTTGTTTTTTTCTCAGCCTCAAGATGCTATGGATAAAAGTGTTTGATAAATTCAGATTCAGGGAACTTTATTGAAACTGGTGAAGGATCTTGTCGAGGGATGTGTAGAAGTCTTAACACTACTGTGCTCTCCATCCACCCCCTCCACCCGCCTTGTGTCTCCAGCCCAGGAGTCTGGGGGTTCTCCGTGCCCCAGCTCCTGTCCAGACCTCAACAAGTCCCAGACGCTGGGCTCCTTGTCGGAGAGTGGGGCGGTGCTGGTGGAGGTGTGCTGCCTGTTGGTGCTGGCCGTGGAGAACAAGGTACCTCATCTGTCCATCGACACACTGTCGTCGTTCCCTCTCCTCTAGTTTGACCCGGGATGGGGGACACCCCTGGCTATGTTCTCCTGTGCTGATGACCTTTGATGGAAACACACTAACACTGGCTTTGCACTCCTCCCTCCATTCTGTCTCATCGAAACGTTGTTGTTCGTATTCTTCCTCGCTTAAAAGACTGAGAAGCCGCATCTTGTTTTCATCTCGTCACTTCTCCCATGATGACTATTCTGCATCTGCTTGTCCAGATTGTCAGACTGAGACGTTTTTCACAGTACGTTGTCATTTCGGGTGTCCAAACCGTAGGTAGGATAGTAGAGCCATATAAGGGTAGAATCATGGCAAAACGGCGTCTCTCCTTGCATCTTAATCTGTAATCGCTTCCATCCAGGCGACAGCGGAGGAGCTGTGTCTCCTGCTCAGCCAGGTGTTCCAGATAGTCTACACAGAGTCCACCATCGACTTTCTGGACCGGGCCATATTCGACGGAGCCACCACACCCACCAGGCACCTGTCCCTGTACAGTGGTAAGGAGAGCAACCCCGGGCCGGCGTGCCGGTGGTCGGACAGGGCCTGTCCATGCCTGCGTCACACTCCGACCTTCACTTCTCTAGTCGACTTTGCCCCCACCGGCAGCCTCATAAACTCGCCATTGACGCATTTCGCTGCGATTGCTGAGTGGAGCGTTTTGAAAAAGAGCTCTGAATGACAAATCATGCCGTTTTGGGCCAGCTAAGGGCTTCCTGTGTTGTTCATGTTCAATTGATTATAGTTCATTCAGATTTGTATAAAACTCTATAATATATATATTTCTCTATCCTGTGCTATCCAAGTAATTCTCCAATTCTGATGCTTTCATTATGTTTCTTGATTACATACTGGGTATTTTAATTTCAGACTCCTCGAGCAAGGTGGACGTGAAAGAGGCCTTCGAAGCTGAGGCCAGCACATTGTACGTACCCAGTGTCGCCGTGACAACACGCATCCTTAAAGTTTACACCAACTGATAATGGGGCAAACAACAACACCGCCACACCCCCACCCCCCCCTTCACCACACTACCATGTTGCAATTCATTGGAAATGTCATACCGCAGAATAAGCAAGGAGCTGCTTTTTTCCCAGACTCTGCACCAGCATTAACCGTCCTTAATGGAATCCGCTGACTCGCAAACCGCTTGTCTGTTTTGAAGCCAGTGTTTCAGGCATTCGAATGGCGTGTAATTCAATACCCTAAGGAGAACTGTGGGTTACCACAATTCACCATCCAAACAGTCGGCCGCAGATAACCATTAGCAGTGCTATCGTTCATTTTAATGCTGTTATTGTTTTATGTATTAAATACAGATGTTAATTTTGTTTTCCTTTTGTCTTTTTTTATTTTTTTATTTATATTTTATTTCAAAATGTTGACCTTTATGTATGGCTTGCAGACCTGGCAAATTTTATCTGAGTTATGCTCCACTTCCATTTAGCTTTTTTTTTTACCATCAGTATGTATATCTACATGATACGGGTTTATTGTCTGTTCAAGCACTTTGTTAACGGTCTTAATAATAGGTGCCATATGAATGAATGATTATCAAAGGCCTGCTCATTCCTTGGAGACACCATACTTTACCAAAGAGTTCCCGATAATTAGTTAGGATTCACCCCGGTTACAAGCTTAGCCGCATCCGTAACTCATCCGAGTGACCATCTACCCCCCCTGCAGTTCCTTCGAGGGGTCCCTGGAGGCGGCCGACAGCTCCCCCTCCACGCCCGCCTCCCCCCAGACCAAGGCGGCCAGCGAGGGGGAGCTGAGCACCACCGCGGCGGAGCTGCTCCAGGACTACATGACCACGGTACAGAACTCTGGGGATCTCTCTCTCTCTCTCTCTCTCTCTCTCTCTCTCTCTCTCTCTCTCTCTCTCTCTCTCTCTCTCTCTCTCTCTC
>JAOPJL010000097.1:7596679-7609159 GCA_027123545.1 Trisopterus esmarkii
ACACACACACACACTCTCACACACACACACACACACACACACACACACACACACACACACACACACACACACACACAAACATCACACGCATCAACACATACATGCATGCATGCACACACGCAGACACACACAAAGACATAAATACGCTTCGCTCACTGATATAAATGGTTCAGACACAACTACCCCCCCACCCCGCCCTGCCTCTCATGTCTCTGAGGACACTGCTGGAACAGCAACAACAGCCTCACCGTGAACTCCAGTTTGCTGACATTCTAAACCATTAGCAAACACTGGCTGAGTGGAGTGGTTGCAGCTCAGTCAAGCTCTATGTCGCTCTGCATTGATGGAATAATGTATGTTGTCTTACATTTCAGAAAACAAATCATGTGTTTTGTTTAGGTTCACCTTATCTTAAATTGTAAACCGAGGTAAGTATTAACCAAAATTTATAACTTCCATCTGATACGTCATTTATGTTTGTCCAAGGGACATGATGCTTCCAAAGATGCCATTCAGAGTGTTTCTTTCTGGAATCTAGCATTATTGAGGCCACGCTTATGAGGCAAGGGTTCGGTAATTGATTGTCATTGGATTTCCCCCTCGGTCACATGGTATCGTTCTAACATTTGATTGGATGATTCAATTTGAGATAGGATTAAGTACAGAACAACAGGATGTCTGTTTTTCCACTCTTGCAGAAACTGTTTATCTGCTGAAATGCCTTCTGTGTTTTTAATAGTGCTTCTAAGAATTATTTGCATTATTTATTATTTGATAACATTTTGAATGTGTCAATATTATGTATTTTATATATACAAATATTGGTATGGTGGTCTTAAAGGTGCCATGACATGCCACCATGTGTGGTATGATTGGCTGTTACAAGCCGTTTTGGAAATCTGCCCCTTGAGACATCACAGGTGTGCATGTCCACCTAGACGTGTGACGGATAGATGAGCAACGTTTGCTACAGTCCCCTTGGGAAGCTGGTAGACTGATCTAACCAGCACACATCTGGGTGGACACGCTCACTTTTTGCCCCTTATCATGTCATAAGGTGCAGATTTCCAAAACAGCTTGTAATGGCTAATCACACCACACCTGGTGGCATGTCATGGCACCTTTAATTCAAGATTGTAACTACCTTTTGGTATACATATATACCTCTAAACCTTATCTCTGTGATTCTTCCATCCGTTTTGTGATTGTTATATCGAATTTTATTATTTATTAGTTCATTACTTATTAGTTTCCCATGCCAAGCACATTGCACTGAACAGTGTTCCACAAAGAAAAGCACTATATCATGTTTGATCGAATGACGAAATGTAAAGCAATCAAACAATTTTGATTGAATGATTGATGATCTTCCAGGATTCAGAGTCCTAGAGGGCGCTGCCACTACAGCAGCAGCTTGCGTGCCTCTCTGCAGTCGGTGAAGAAGAGGCGGTAGCCGGGGTTCGCTGCTGCCCCCTGTCCCGCATCACTTCCTCCTCCCAGATCAACTCCACCGCGAGGGCCAATAGCTTTGTGAGAACATCGGCTGTTGGCCAAGTGACACACACAAACACACACATTTTCCCGGATGCAGAGCCCCCCCCCCCTTGCCCTACTAGAAGTGTGTTTGGGAGTTCTCAGAAACCCTTTCAAGAGCCGCCGTCCCACCACTGCCAGGAGGAACTATTGTACGTGTGGACAACCGTTATGCACTCACGTTTGGTTTGTTAGATTTTTTGCTTAACGACGCCAACTGGCATGCGACATCGTGTGTAAGATAGAATATCGTCCTAAAGCTATTTGCTAAGCCTAATGTTGTGCAATGGCCTTGAGATCAAAGGCATGATTGCTTTCTGTGTGGGTCGTGCGTGTGTGTTTCTGTGTGTGTGCATGTGGAAAGTGAGTAAGTCCTTGGAAAAAGCTCTGTGTTGTCTGCATGTGGTTCATGAGGTCACAACGTTGTGTGCGTAGCGTCGATTGGTGGCGTCTATGCAATTAAAATCAAAGCTTGTTATTTTCAACAAAGTAGGCGGGAACACTGCTATACAGCTGTCAATCAAAATTATTTTAATTAATATTAATCATTATTAATTATAGACAATTAATCAATTAATGAATCAATCTTACAATGTTTCTTAATTTAACTCTGTGAAACAAACACTGCAATTTCGGTTATTTTTTAATCCTATGTGTTCACTCCATTGGTGTGTTCCCATTTGTCTCTCAACCCCTTGCACCCCTTGCCCTTCCACCCTTAGGTTCTGCCTGCCTATTAAATTATCACGGGTAGATGGTCAGATGAGTGCTGAGGTCTACACAAAGGCCTGCACATGCTCAGTGTTGTGACCGCCATCTTGTGATAGCACTGCCAAAATGGCTAACCATGGCACTCCCATTCCGGTTATTCCTATTAATTGAATATATCATTTTGTATAATAAATAATGGCTCATTTATACTAGGTATCCAGTCAGTGCTGGGTAGTATTATGGAAATGAAAGTGTAAAGCCCAATTCTCAAAGCTCCGAGTAGTTAGTTGGCTGATTGTGGTTGTCTGTTTGCATTAAAACTTTGCCTTGAATCATTTGTGTCCTTTAAAGTATTTCATTGCAATATTGGTGGATATAAAAATAATCTCCTCTTCATTGTCATTGTCATTGTCCTCTTCATTGGTACGTTTTTCACTGTCATTACCCTTGGTGTTCTGTGAGACTACTTCACCTGGACTCTGCATAGCCTCCCCCCTTACCCCCCACCACCCATTTGTCTCCTAAAACAGTGGTTCTCAAAGTGGGGGGTCCGTGGCGCATTGCCAGGGGGTCCGTGAAGAGTTTGCTACAAAATATGTGAAAAAAAACACAATCCTTTCTGTTTAAGTATGTATGGGTTAAGGGCCGATTATGGTCCCACATTCACGCAATGCAATGATTACGCAGACGCTTCGACGTAGACATGAACTTTTATGGTCCTGCGTCGTTTATGGGAGGCGCGCGTCAGGCCCTTGCGGTGGACGCCGGGAGGGTCCGCAAGGACGCAAGGGGTCCGTAACCCCCTTGCGTTGCGTGAACTTAGGACCATAATCAGCCCTTTAGTGTCACCTCACATCAGTACATTTTTATTGTCTGTTAGCACTACTGGATTTGATTCATCAAAAAGTTGATGTTGCACTAGTTGCATTGTGTTTCACTGTGTTGCAGGTAATTGTACTTGCCTCTCTCTCACTCTCACTCACACACACAAAACCACTGAAATAGGTAAAACCTATATTTCCGTAATACATGGGAATACAAGTATTTCTCAAAAAGTTTGATTGCACTATACTCAAATAGCCTGTTGCCCTATTGTTGCAGTTCATTTTTACTTGCTCACCTACCCCTTCCCCTCTTGCACACACACACACACACACACACGCACACACGCACACACACACTTTAGACTCATGGTTTACCGACTAAAACAATTATTGTAACAACAATATATTGTCTGTTACATCAAATGTCCAAATGTCTCAAATCTATGTATGTATGTGGCCTACATTTTGGTACACACATTTCATAAAAAAATATTTTAAAAATCCTCATAAATCATCATAAGTTATGCCAAAATGCATTACAATTATTATTTAACACTATTGTGGTATTAGCACTGAAGAGTTCAAAAGAATCTAACAGAACAAATAGATAAGAGCCTACATTTGTGTCGCGGTTATGAGGGGGTCCTTGAAGAAATTTCAGCCCTATGAGGGGTCCTCAGCCCCCAAGTCCCCCTAACAACGCTGCTTATGCACCTATTGTATGTTGAATGGCCTGGCACTTATCCTAGCTGTCTTTGTTGTATACAGGGAATGGGTTAATCTAGTAATGTAAGTGCTTGGCAGTTCTATGAACATCCTTACTGTACAGACAGCGATTTATTATTGTTTCTCTTGTACTCATTGTAAGTCACTTTAGATAAAAGCGTCTGCTAAATGTCCTAAATGTAAATGTACTTCAGGAACTAGGATCTATAAGCATAATCCCATGTCATTATTACACAAAAAATTATGATCCATTGTGAATGGTTAAATGAACCAGTAGCATTATTTTATTTATCCAAGGGTTTCATTGCAGTAAAAGGCCTACTGTAAACACTGTAAAATATAGATCCCACTTGGTTATTTGCATTTAAAAAATATTAATTTGACGTTCATTCGAGTTTTCTAGAATGATCCTAGAACATACAACTTAATTGATGTTCATCAGAGCTAGAGATGCTTTAATATATACTGTAGATTATATATTATTGATATCTGATGCTAACCCTTGGTTTTAGGTATTTACAAATATACTTTGACTTTTCTGAAATGGATGGTTTGTAGTTGGCATTCAATGTGCCTGTAGTGTGCACTTTTCAGAATTAAAGCATTTCTTTCTCTGAGAGATTGTTTCACATCTGCATGAGAAGTAGATAGCTACTTGTAAGTTTCTGCAAACCTTGGATATGTTGAATCTCAACATTACTGAACCAAAAATGTGTTTTATATCAAGATAAGTGTATATACTGTTTATATCAAAGTAAAGTATTGGTTTGTGCTGCTCTTGATGCACTTTTGGTGTTTTTAGGAAATAGTTGATCTACACGTATCTAGAAATGTTGCGATGAGAAAGTATTTTTGGTTCAGAAATTGTTGTATTTTTCGTAAAACGGGTTGAGATTATTAAAAGAAAAATATGTATTGACATGAATAGCATTCCATAGTTTGGTAGAAAGGCTTGGGCCGGGCAGCGGAATTGTCTGGTTAGACGACTTAGAATGTTTTGGTAACGATACCTCCCTCATGCAATGCAAACACACGCAATTCCGTGCGAACAACTGTGGCCACATGGAAGTGCAGTGTTCAAGTGAGTGTCCGTTGCGACCATTAACTGTTCAGTCATTTAGCAGACGGTTTAATCCAAAGCGACTGAATGTTGCCGTTTGCGGACTCCCGGAGCTCTATATCTATATAATATTATAAATTATAATAATAATAATATATATATGTATCTATATAATATAATATTGAATATCACGGCCAAAAGCAATGTGCGCCTCGGATGATATTATGAATCATAATGATTGCGTCTGACGTCTCTGGTACTTCCACAACAAAGACTCGTTGTGGGGGTTATCTCGGCCACGTTTGAGAAGAATTGGGGGAAAGTTTGGCTTTGACTCTCTGAAGTCCAGATTGAACTGCTACATGGAGGAGAAAGGGATTGTACTCCGGCGTACTCCCTGCCAGGCAGTCACATCTATTTTTGTATGGAATAGAATCTCCCTGCTTCTGAAATGCGCAAACATCTCCGCCCAGCCCTTGTCCGTTGGTCCAGAAAATCGTATCTATGCTCTGTTAGAGTTTAGCTCAAAGATGGGACCAAGATAAAATAAAGATATCAAAGGAGTTATATCATGCCACCAAGTGTAAGTGTGATTAGCCATTCGAAGCCATTTGAAAATCTGCCTTTTGCTGTGCCTTAGTGACATCCATATTGGGCCTACCTAGATAACCCTATCCTGGATAGATCAGTCCACCAGCCCACCCAGTGGACTGTGGCAAATGTTTTTTTTTTTCTTATCTATCCATCATACATTTAGGTGCACACGCCCACTAGTGATGTCTCTAAGGCACAGGGAAAGGCAGATTTTCAAACGGCTTGTAATGTCTAATCACACTGTCGTGGCAATTTCCTTTGACAGAATTTTGAGTCCAGAATACAGTTTGACAGAGCTATTCATACAGTTTCCTATCCTCCCCACATTGCAGATGAGATGTCAATACTCAAATCAAGTCTTGTTTACCCAAGACACAGAGTTGCATGTGTCTTGGGTATACATCAAGCAGAAGAGTGCATAAGAGGATGTCTTTTCCCTTGTGACCAGTTTACCCAAGTACGAATGTTAACATTTTGATTGACTCTGAGGAAGGCAAGTCGGTTACCCATAGAAAAGGGTTTACATTTAGATGCCCTGGGGAAGGTGGGACAGCTGACCAGAGCACAAAGGCTAACATTTTGATTGACTCTGAGGAAGGTAGGCCGGTTACACATAGGAAGAGAGAGATACCACTGAGGAAGGTGAGACAGTTGACCCGAGCACAAAGGTTAACATTTTGACGATATCACTCACTCAGGCCGTAAGGTGGCTGAACCAAGCACAGATTATCAAAAAATTACTTAAAATAAAAAAAGGTTATACTAACAAATGTGACTATAGTGTTTTTTTTGAGTTTTGAATAAATGCCATTAAAAAAAGGCATTGGTGTGAAAGAAAGATTTTGCTCGCTATGTTTTTTAATGTCTTTGCATTGGATTAAATATCCTAGCCTCCAGCATTGTTTTCTTTTTTCAGCATTGCACCGTTAAAGGATCCGGCCAGTTTGCGAAGTTGTTTGTTGGGACGTAAGTTAGGAATGACTTTTGTTCAACTCAATTCACATTGTGGTGTAGATGCGTTCCAAAGTTGGGCAGTTGGCTATAAATAATAATCAATCAATTAAAAACAAGTAAAAATAAACATGTTCGAAACAAGTGTTTAGCAGCTTCCATGGCTGTATGTTTGTTTTTTCCAACACAGGTAATTGCAGACAAACTCCTCTTGCCCCTTGCTTGCTTATCCAAAAGCGACAAAAAGTGAAGTACGGATGCCCACGTTTTCTTTCCCCAAACTGAGTAAACATTGCCCACAATTTACAAAATGCAACTTTAATGATTGATCCAAAAGTCAACAGGCATCCCAAGTCCAAAGGCCATTTTTGTCATTTCATCTATGTCACCTGTACAGGGATGTTCATTTTGTCTTTTTTTCGTTTCCAGAGTTGGATTTGTCTGCTGTAAAGGAGATCCATCGGTTGGGTGTACTTAGAAGGTAAAACATTGCAATCATTATCTTACCAAATTGCCACAGCCAATATGTTTTACTTTTTGTCCACATACCTAAGCACCAATATATTAAACCACCTCTACCTGTGTTTTTATTTTTATTATCAGTATTAACAGGAGTTGGGCTGTCCTTCATAACTACTATGAAGGCCAAACGTCTTCACGTCCTCCTTGTTATAGCCATAGGTAAGGATGTTTATATCCTGTTCTGTTGCAAATGTGAAATATACGTGAACATTTTTATAATCTAGATAATGTAGGGAATTAACCATTAGATCAATGCTATTTATTTAAAAAACAGCACATTGACCAAATAATAACATCCCAATAACATCTGCTCCATCACAATGACATATAACAAGACACATGAGACATTCTCAAATTGTTTTGAGAAAAGCGTACGATTATTTGAAAACTTTTTTGTTTCAGTCCACTTTTTACAATCCTGATTTTCTCAACAGGATCAAGAACTTTATCAGCTAGTAGATTGCATCATAGTTCTAGTTAGTTCTGGTGTAATACAAGAATTGCATTAGAAATAGTTATAACAAAATCATTAGCCAATATTTATAATTGATAGGCCATTAGTTAATATTATTATACAATGTAATATAATTATATTATTACTATTACGAATCCCTTAATCATATTGTTGCCTCTGTAGGTCTTCTGAATTCCCCTCTGAATGCAGGTAAGTACGTTCAATCCATTTTACAAACAACATGTGCTATACAAATAGCAGAGACCACGACCCCCCATCCCCCCCCCCCTCCAGACGCAGGGGCGATACGGCTGGTCAACGGGCCCACCAGGTGCTCCGGTCGGGTGGAGTTGCTCCACGACGAAGGCTGGGGCACAGTGTGCGACGACGGCTGGACCATGAGGAACACCGAGGTGGTCTGCAAATCGCTGGACTGCGGCACGGCTCTGGAGGTCAAGGCGCGAGCCTTCTACGGCGAGGGCAAAGAGCAGATCTGGTTGGACGACGTGCGCTGCACCGGCCTGGAGAACTCATTGTTGAAGTGTGAACACAGGGGATTGGGCACCAACAACTGCGGCCACGCCGAAGACGTGGGCGTCGTGTGTTCAGGTTCGGCTGCAGTACAACATATTTTTGCATTTGCTTTTTTAATATAGCATATTGAAAAAGTCGAGTCGTCAGATTGGCCATATTGCGAAGTAGTGTTATATGTCTGTCCAACATGAACAAAATACAGATGATATGCCAGGTCAACTACTTGCCACAATGGCAAGGCTAAAATTCTATCTAGACACCTCCAATCTCAGCACTTGATTGGTGACTGAAGAGAGATATATATATGCATACGTATCAACATGTCGTTTGCTTAGTTTTCTCTTTTCCCTTAGTTATGGGACATTGAAACCCTAACTTATGGGAAAAGGTATTCAATAAATTACTTTTTGTTTGTGTTTTGCAGCTGCTGGTGTTATTATATTTATAAAATCGATGATGTAATATTTAACTAATAATTATAAAATATATTATAGTAATTATTTCATTTAATATGTCATATTATCTATAAAACAAGTGACAGTTTCATTCAAAATCAATTTATGACCCTACACAGTAGAGAAGTCAGAAGTGATTCTTACTCTTACACGGTCACAGAAATTAAATTCACAAATTCACGGATTTGTTGTTTCGTGGTAACTTGTTGGGGTTTCTTTTTCAGACCAGGTCAGGCTGCTCAATGGGACTCAGCGTTGTGAGGGTCGCATTGAGGTCAAATATGGTGATCATTGGAGGAAATTGTGTAGCAGTGGCTGGAGCCAGAAAGAGCATGAGGTGTTGTGTGAGGAGCTGAAATGTGGGACCCCGCTTGTTGGACAGGATATGCCAGACTTTGGGGACAGAATTGCGCCAATAGGAGTCAAAGCAAATTGCCTGGGAAACGAGACAACAATCATGCAGTGTGAAGTCAAAGAAACAGACAACACGTGTGTCAGCGCCTCCCTTCTCTGTACACGTATGTGAAGCCTTACTTGTATTGTTATTGGTAATGTGTGCAGAATGAGTGCCATTTGGAATGCCATTTGGTGGAAGCTTTTGTCCAGGTGGCTCTACTGGAGTCACCCATACCCCTTGAAGAGCCATGCTTGAAGAGCATGGCTCTTCAAGGGTGTGGGGTTGGATTCCCACTGGAGGAAAATGTGTAGCAGTGGCTGGAGCCAGATTGTGGCCATTTTTGCAATCTCAAAAGTTTGTTGAAATGTGTTTTCTTAATACCAACCACCCTTGAAGAGCCTGGCTCTTTGAGGGTGGTTCTTTAAGGGTATGTGGCCCTTCAAGGAATCAAACAAGGGTTTGATTCGTTGAAGAGGCATGCTCTTCAAGGGGTGTGGGGTTCAATTCCTTGGGTGTAGGGTGTAGGGTGTGGGGTTTGATTGGTGTGAGATTAAAATGGTATTAAAAAACAACAATTTAAAAAAAGCTTTTGAGATTACAAAAAGGCCACAATGTGAACGACTGCCAAACCATGTCTTATAAATAAACATTAGGATATTCATATACCAGACATTGTTATTGGCATTTCACTCTTGTTTTGTGATGTTTTGTGAGTAACTGGGCCCTTTCTGGACCTGGATAGACAGTAAACAGATTCGGCTGGTCAACGGAACGAATCGTTGCTCTGGACGAGTGGAGGTCTTGCACGAAAGCCAGTGGGGATCAGTCTGTGATGACGGCTGGGGCCTACAGGAGGCAGCGGTTGCGTGCCGCGAACTGAAATGCGGGACGGCCCTGGGGGTAAAATACCAAGCCTACTTTGGCCAGGGGTCTGGCCCCATTCTGCTGGATGACCTTGCGTGCACTGGCCAAGAGAGGGCACTGGGAGAATGCAAACACGGAGGTTATGAGATCACTGACTGCAGCCATTCGGAAGATGCTGGCGTCTTGTGTTCAGGTAATCACTTTCATTCACAATTCATCTCCAAATCAAGTGGGAATTCTATGTTGACAAAGTGGAGAAGGGTTCAACTTGTTTTTTCACTAAACAAGTCATTGTTGGAAAAGTCCCATCTGACTGCAAGCATTCAGTAGATGTTTGATGAAGCGTGATCATGGGATCAAGAGACAAAACGAGAGGCAAAAGAAGATGGAAGGTTTTTCAGGCTTGTACAAGTAAAAGGACTGTTTGGTGAGAATGCTTTATGTAATATACTATTTGCCCTTTTCAGAGAAAGTCAAGCTGTTCAACGGCACCAATCGTTGCAACGGTAAACTGGAAGTTGAAAGAGAGGGCAAGTGGGTGAGGATTTGTAAAAACAGCCATTGGGGCAATAAGGAAGAGGCCCTGGTGTGTCATGAGTTAGATTGCGGCACACCGGATAATAAGGCTGTAAGGCTCAACATCGGAGCTATTCAGGGAAGTTTCACGGCCAGCTGTGTCGGCACTGAGAGCTCCATCGCCACCTGCCCGCTTCAGTTGAACCCGAGCGCATGTGAAGCAGTGGTTGTTTACTGCACAGGTAAAAGATAGCTTGTTGATTTTTTTCATCATGTGCATAATTGAGGCACAACATATTCTTGTTCATTATTTTAGAAAAAAAATGAGATGTATACTGTGTGTGTGTGTGTTGTGTAAATACACGTCCAAGTAGCTGTAGAATCAATGACTATTGTATTCATGTATTATGTACAGGCCAACCAGATATTAGACTGGTCAATGGCACTGATCGATGCACGGGGAGAGTGGAGGTCCAAAACGACGGCCAATGGGGAACCGTTTGTGATGACTACTGGGACATCAAGGACGCACAGGTCGTGTGCCGAGCAATGGACTGCGGAACACCCCTATTAGTCAAACCTGGAGCCTACTTTGGCCCGGGCAGGGGAAACGTCTGGTTAGATGACTTGGAATGTTTTGGTAACGAGACCTCCCTCATGCAATGCAGACACACAGACTTCGGTGAGAGCAACTGTGGCCACATGGAAGACGCTGGAGTGCAGTGTTCAAGTGAGTGTCCTGCACCGTTGCGACCATTGTTGTTCAGTCATTAAGCAGACGGTTTAATCCAAAGCGACTTAACAGATGCAAGGCTTTGGGTAGGCTTTGGACATCGGGGATCAACCTTTAAATAACAAATGTAATTTCAGACGGTTGTGTGATTGCGATTCTGATCCTCCCATCCTGCAGTTTCAATCCGACTGCTGAACGGGAGCAGCCACTGCTCAGGCAGAGTGGAGCTCTACCACGACGGACAGTGGGCACCAATATTTAATGCTAACTGGGGGCTCAATGAAGCGCTTGTGGTGTGCAGAGAGATGCAATGTGGAGAACCAGTGGCGGCCTCAACATCTTCCAATTTCGGACATGCCAGCCAGGCAACAGGGTACACCACCACTTGTAACGGCAGAGAAACCTCGATAAGCCAGTGCTCCCAGAGAGGATATGCCCAGACCAGCCGGGATCATGCTGCTGCGGCAACGGTGGTTTGTTCAGGTAAGAACTCTTTGGGAAGTCTTAGAAGTCTTGAAGGCACCCCAATCATCCATCACTATTTTTATATATTTCGTATTTTGTCCTAATTGAACAGGTAACGTGAGGTTAGTCAATGGTTCCAATAAGTGCACCGGAAGGGTTGAATTGTACCAGAATGGCCAATGGGGAACTGTGTGTGATGATACCTGGGATATGAAGGATGCGGCGGTGGTATGTAAATATCTCCAATGTGGTAAGGCCCAGAAAATCCCCAGTTCTGGCTTCTTTGGCCGAGGCAGCACAAAAATGTTGATTGGAGAAATGAGTTGTAATGGACGTGAGCACTCACCCGATGAATGCAAGCAGAAGAACATCGATTCCTCGACTTGCAACAGCACCTCAGTGGCTGGTCTTCTTTGCTCAGGTAAGATAACTTAGTTATTATTGTATGTTCTATATATATATAAATTAATACTATAAGACTATTCCCAAGAAAATAACAATCTAATTCAAATGCATAAATATTATGTAGTTATTCCAATGACCAATGATTTTATATTTCTCCCAACCACCTGTCCACCACCACAGATGGCTTGCCCACGCGCTTGGTCCATTCTACGGGTCAATGTTTTGGGAGAGTGGAGGTCCAACATGCAGGCCAGTGGGGCACCTTGTGTGGTGACGACTGGTCCATGTCCGACGGCATGGTTGTGTGTAGTCTCTTGGGATGCGGGAACGTGGCGAGCATCTCTGGCAATGCACAATTTGAGCAAGGCACCGGGCCCATATGGGAAGCCAGCGATCTGTGTTTCAACAATGAGGCGTCAGTCTTCAAATGCTCACAGAGTGGATTCAACGGCACTAGCTGTGGACACGAACAGGATGCCAGTGTTGTCTGCACAGGTACACTGTGAGCTGGTTAGATAATGTTATGCTGCTCAGAATGATTCTGAAGTCTGATTGCCAATGAGCTAAAATCTGGATGATCAGGGCGTTTCACTTTATATGGCTTCATATTGTTTTCGACGAATCATGTTGCTGGAGGCTGTAAGCACTTAATTTGCGGACTTAAAGCTAGGGTGGGCGATTTTGGAGAAAACAGCCGTTGAGATTCCGTCGCGTGCTCTCTGGCCCGTCCCTGCCA
>JAOPJL010000097.1:8371696-8384134 GCA_027123545.1 Trisopterus esmarkii
TGTGTGTGTGTGTGTGTGTGTGTGTGTGTGTGTGTGTGTGTGTGTGTGTGTGTGTGTGTGTGTGTGTGTGCGCGTGCGTGTGTGTGTGTGCGTGTGAGCGTACGTGTGTGCGTGTGTGGATTTGTCTATATGCATCCTTGTGCGTGCACATGTGTGGTTATGTGGTTATGTGTGCGTGCGTGTGTATTTTTGTGTGCGTACCTGCCAAAGAGGTTGGGCTGGTTGGATGTTCTTTCAGGATATGGTTGCTATGCAACGTCTTATCAAGGTAAACAAGGTGGCCCATTGGGGATTTCAGTACAAAATGCCAGAGAAAGGCATTCAGGAAAACACTGGCACGCACCTTGCAATGAGGGCATGTTTCCCTCATGTGATCTGAAGTTTCACAAAAGTTCAAGCTGCTAGTTTTCCCTTCTTGACAAACATTCGAGAATAACCAAGCAGCAAGTTGTTACTGTTCGTATTATTATAATGGTGAAAAAAAGCACCAAGATGGAGGCTTTGAATGTGAAACCTTCCTATATAGGTTAATGTATCTAAGAGCTTCACAAAACAAGAAAATACCTCGCCTGTATACTGCATTTCCCTACTCTCTAAATGGTTCATATGACTTAGCTCGGCCTGCAAAGAGAAATACCAAAATATAACAAATGCAAAAAGGAGAGAGCATTAATATGAGCATTAATATATATAGGCTATATATATTAGCATTATTGTAATTGTATTGCCTCATTTAGTGCACTTATTGTTTACCTACCGCTGTCTGTGCAGGGCAAGCTATGCATGCTATGTTTTCACACAAAACCTCTCAAGCTTTGCAATAGTTTCAGTAGGGAAACACTGGGCTGTGTGTGCAGCTCTGTTCCAGGAGGGTAAGTACACAGCGTGTTGTCTATGGAATGCACCCCGTTGGCTTCATAAGGGAGTCTCCATTAGGACACCGAAGAATGTTACCGTCTGCCCTGGGTTCAAGACCCAGCGTGTAAAACTATTTTTAAAAAGAAGTGTTTTCCCGTTATAATGAAGAATCATCCAAATTTCCCTCAACCATATTGCACGTGTTAAAAAAAAAAGCCCATAAAGTTTTACCCTGCAAGCTGCAAATAATGATGAATTATGACTCATACATCTTCCTCAATCCCATAGCATTTTAATGGTAAAGGGTTTTGCCATCACCCATGATGTTGACGTGTGCATGAACGTTTTTGAGTAAATGTATTAGTCCAAATTGACTTTTATCTTTCAGTATTTTTGAGTGTTACATTTTAATATAAAGGTGTATCATCCTTACAGCAAGAAAGTTAAAAAGAGGCATACGGTTAACTTTGCTGGTCCCATAGCTTAAAGGCAATTTCTGCATAATGTGTATCGGTTGCAGTATGAAAGTGTCTGGAAATAGATAGATAGGTGCAAAATAAAATCTAAAAGTGAGGGTACAGATAACTAAGTAATGCACAATGTCATAACATTTATGAATCGTGTGACTGCCCCCCCTTAAAATGTACCACTATTTTAGCAAGCGGATGTGAGAATACATCTGAACTCAGAATGCAAGTCCCTGACTTTCCAGCTGGGACAAAAAATAAGTGTTATTTCCCCAAGTAGAAGGGAAATCAAGTCTGGGGCTGTCTCACTCATTCATGTTCATTAGTACTCATTCATTAAAATATATCGGCCCCCTCCACCTCCACGACACAAGGATTTCTAGGTCCCTTTGAGGGGTGTGTGGGGGGGATTTCACACCAGTCAGTTGCCTATAACTCAATTGGAATTCCCCCACACTTTAGGCTCCGCCCCTCGCAAGATATAAACCCTGCGCGCCTGTCTCAGCGACACTGCATTCAGCCCTGGACTTTCGACTTCACGCATTTACTTTTTAGCGTGTGGTGGTGCAGTTGCAACTCAATATGGACGTATACAGAGTACCCAACAACAACCCGATGGATTACAACGTTGATAACATGGAACACAAACAGGGGAAGATGTTCCCTTGCCAGGAGGATCGCTTCGACAGCGGCCTCGATTCGTTGAAAGAGGACGAGTTGGCCAACGAACTGGCGGAATTAAAAGTCGGTCATTGCGAACCAATCCTGGAGGATAACGAACCATGGAGAAATGCGGTGACAGAGGACGGTGACACGTAAGTTGAATATCCTATATATTGTACCATTTTTTTTTTCTCTAAAGACTACTGTAAAAACAAACCCTGCACATGATAACAATGCGCTAAAATATAGGCCTGAAGGGTTGCATTGTTTTTCTGCACGTCATATCGGCTCACGCGCAAGCTATATTGAATTGCTTTCGGAATGCAAGTTTGAACACGACGAAGTCGTCCAAAATACGGTTTTGCAACAAAGCGAGGTGGTTGGATGAGTGCACTGCGTATTGAAGACCTTGTGCCTTGGCATAGAAACCATGATGGGCGGGGCCTAGAGTGCGCGCAGCTCAGTCAGGAAAGTCCCTGGCGCTCCGCCAGCAACTGATAAAGCATCAGATGTTTAAAGCCACAACTGGTGGTGGAAATAACCCGACAAAACTCCGCTCTTGCGAAACGACCTGCTGGCTTTGTTCTTTTTGTTCTTTTTTTTTTCTGTCTCCCTCTGTGACCACTTCCCCCTCTCAGTGTTTTATAATTTTAAGAAGTGGACTATTTTTTTTTAACAACAATTTTTCTCTCTTCCCACCAGTTATCTGCATTTGGCCATTATTCACGAAGCCACTGAACAAGTGAACCAGTTGATCAAGCTCTCCCACAATCACCCCTTCCTCAATGCACAAAACCTCCAGAGACAGGTAATGCAAACCCCCACACCTGGGAACACAATTTTTTCTACAAACAATAGTTTGAACCCTCCCCCCACAACCCACAACCAACAACCATCAATCAATTCAAATAAATACATGCTACATTTTTTCCAAATCTCTAACCAAATCCCTATTCTCTTCCTCAGACCGCCCTTCACTTGGCCGTCATCACAGACCAGCCCCAGTTGGTGGAGAGGCTACTGAAGGCCGGCTGCGATTCCCGGCTAGCAGACGAGGACGGCAACACAGCCCTCCACATCGCCTGCAAACGGGGCTCGCTCCACTGCTTCAGTGTACTCACACAGAACTGCCCACACCAGCTCCCCTACCTCCTCCCCCACCCCAACTACGATGGTACGTTGTCGCCAGAGTCCAGCCAAGTTCCCCACTCACCAATAGCGTATTAACGCAAACATTCGTCAAACGGGTTGACCACGATGTGTAACTGACCTAACGTTGTTCTTTATTTTTTTTCACCTCACAGGACACAACTGCCTCCACTTGGCATCCATCAACGGCTTCCTCTCATTGGTCGAGAGCCTGGTCCAGCTCGGAGCAGACATAAACGCACCGGTGAGTGTTTCCTGAAACGCCATATCGCTCAACCCTTTCGTTGGCAATCACCGGAAACTGAATGATTTTCAACTCCAAAAAAAAATCCGAAACCAATTTTAAGTCAAGACAAGTGGAACTAAAGTTGCCTCTCTATCGTTTCCTTCAGGAACAGTGCAGCGGTCGCACGGCGCTCCACCTAGCTGTAGACCTCCAGAACTCCACCCTGGTACGCTGCCTGCTTTCGCTGGGCGCCGACGTGCACAGCATCACATACGGCGGGTTCACGCCATACCACCTGACCTACGGCCGTCACAACGAAGAGATCCGCCACCAGCTGTACGAGCGCACGGCACAAGAGCTACGGGATCTGCCCGACAGCGAATCGGAAGACTGCGACCGAGATGACATGTCCGACGAGGAGGTCAGTTGCAAGTTCATTAAAAAATTTAAATAATCCAATACTGTGTGAAATTAATGCAGAATACAATTAATTTATCGGTTCCTAACTGTATGTTTTGTTTCGCCCCACAGATTTACGATGACATCAAGTTCGGAAAGTAGAGGCCGTTACACCCCTGCGTGTCACAGTCAAGCTGCTACAGGGTTTCCTTGCCCTGAGTCCAGGGGGGTGACCACCATTGGTCTGCCACTCCACCTCCCAAGATCTGCAGGTCCCTGCAAAGACCCACAGAGCCGGTCCTGGGACCACATGAGAACCGAGATGGTGTCTGATCTGGGGCAAACCCCCCAGACAGATGGAACAATTTTCCAAATCGAAAAACAATGATCCACGACACCTCAAAGACATTGGCCTCTGACGGGCCAACATTTGTTATATAATGTAAATACATAGATATATATTTTTTAATGTGAATACCTTTTATTGTTAACACTATGAGTCAACACAAGATCATACATGAATTAAATGACTTATAAATATACACATTCTGCCTTGGTACGTCTTTATTTCCTCCTGCACACCTAGTCATTTCTGTAGGCCTGTTCTTTATACAATTGGCAACCCCGGCTACTACCGATACCATATTAAAATCAAATCCTCACATCCGGTATGACATGCAATACAGTAAGTGGGGAAGAAGAGTCACACATTTATGAATAATCTCATTCTGAACATGCTGGGGTTTCCTAGTTGGGCGAGGCGTGGGCCTCTTGAGTCACACACTTGTAAAACCCCAAGGCCACATTAAGACAAACACTGTGTATAGAACAAGTCACTAATTAACCACTGCTTAATGGGCATTTTAGAGCATAGATTTTGGCAAGAGAAAATGTTGTCTTAAGCAAATCGGGAATTCTTTCAGAGTCATCCTGACCTGCAAACCCTCATGGGTGGACATTCCCAAGAAATGTCCTTGTGTGTTTAGTAAGATCCGGGTTGTATTCAAGTGGCCTAGCTGAACTCTATACACAATATCCATGTCAACTTCCTCATTGGCCGTCTCCAGAGTCCAGGGGTGACTGGTTTCAATAGACGTGTAAATGTTCCCTGTAATTTTTCAAGGCTATAAACATTAACCAGGACAGTAGACCTGTATTCATAAGGTGGGGGATTTCCACAGAAAAACGTGACTCAACCTTGTCCTCAGACAAAACCTCATGGTTCCTGTTTCACAGCCTCACAGGTGACCTCTTCCTTAGCAGACACAAGTCAAGGTGGGACTTTGCAGGACATGAGTCTGAAAAATCAACCGTGGAGGCAAGAACAGAAACTGACGTGGAAGGGAAAAAGTCCCCGCAAGTAATTTCCTACATCCCGAAAAATTCCTGAAAAGGGAACTTCAGCATGCGTCATATCTTTAAAAAGTAGGGCATGAGGCATAAGACATAGCGGGGGGGGGAACCAGTTTTAATGCCATACAAGAGGAGTTGGACTGAATGATTCAGTCCAAGTTACATTGTGTCAGCTCACGTGCTCAAGGAGAATGGGCACACTGATGACAAAATGAAAATGTGAGTGGCGCCAGAGGGAGGAAGGCAGGCTTTCATAATGAGAACCAATTATGGTTCAACGGTATGCAGAAAGTTTTTCCAGATAAATTACCACATTATGTTCAACAGAACCACAAGAAGCAGAAAGATCGGTGACAGATTTCACAATGTTTATGCAACACATTCTAGGGAAGAAAGTCAAAGCGGTTCGCTAGAATGTATTCCCTACACTAAGTTTTCAATAAAATACACATTCGCAGAATCTTTACTCCAAAACGTTTTTTATTGTTCAATGAAACAGCAGGGGGTTAATGTACAGCAAAACAAGGATAACACCAGTCTTCTTTTCTGGGGGGTGGGGGGAGACTACAAATCCCATCATGCTCTAACTTTATCCATCAGGGTCATATACGGGGTGTTCGCTTAACTCAGTCCCGCTCTGCAAGGGCCACCAAGTGGGTATCCACCTCAGCTTCCGTCAGCATTCTGAAACAACAACAACTAATATAACAACTATATAACAACAACTAATATAATAACTATGGAAAAGTGGACTGGAAAGTCAGTTGACTTTCTAGACTAAATATAGATTTCTTTCTTACTCACTGACATATTCTGACTGTTCAGGGCAAAGTAAAGACGTCATTACAATTCAATAAAAAATACAAATCTGGGTATAATAAGTTGAAACCATCAAAGTAACTTTTCAGTGCATCATGATAAAAACATGAGCCTGGAACTGCTTTTAGCTTGAAACATACTTTGATTATACATTTGTCCATACGCCTGGCCCTCAGTTAAACACGGGTGGAAAACACCAGTTAATGTTCATGGTGGTCCTCACCTGAACTTTGGGTCCTGGATGGTGACCACGCCCACCTCCAACTCTGAGGGTTTGAAGTCAATAGACAGAACAGTTGACAGGCAGGAGATGGCCGTCTGCAGGGAAGGGCCCAGGGAAACAGAAAGAGAAATAAAGCACAAGATACAGTAAATGCCTGGGGAGGCAACCATGGGAAATTACAGAGCAGGACAATAGTGCACCTATGATAAGTTGTTGTTTGTCGAAAAAATGTTAATACCACCTACAATACCATGGATAAAATCCATGTCCCCTTTTCTTGCTGCATTTCTTCCATTATCAACCGTCTTTGCATTTGCTTTTACATTCTACTTTAGACATTTAGCAGAAGTCACTAGATTTGATTTTTTAGACAAATATGCTTAGGCCGCAATCTCAACCAAAATACATGAAAATAGTCCCCTCCTAGTTTGGCCCTGGAGTGTCAGTGGCTGACACTAGGCTGAGCTCTAAAGCTCATCCCATTGGGGATGCATTGTAACGAGGGGTGGGTGAAAACTAAAAATCATTCTTATTTTAGGATTCTGAATTCAAAACTTCAAAACTTCCAAAAGCCTTTTAGCTTAGATTTGCCTTTGTGCGTTTACGTTGATGCATCCAGTCAAGTTAACTTTGAGTAAAACTACATTTTGTACACACTTTGCTGTGCTTTTCTGCCATCATTTGCCACACCTCCTTTCTAAGCGCACTCGAGAGGATCCGGAAATGATCATCCCTAACCGAATCGAATCTTGAAAAGAAAAAAAATAATAATTGATATCGACCGGACCGAGTCGCACCCCCTGACCTGGGGCTTTGGGTAGACGGCGACGGCGTTATTCTCGTACCTCGATGGTTTGCTCAAAGGTCCAGTCCAGCTTCTTCTTCACCTTCTTCTCCAGGAAGCTGGTGGCCTCCGTCTGCTTGACCCCGGCCGCGGTGGCCTTGAAGCCGCAGTAGTAGCCGGCCGGGTCACACTTGTATACCTGGGCGCCGTGCTCCGCATCGATGCCGATCATGATCATGCCTGGGGAGAAACGGGTCAAACCCTTAGCCCAAACCCAGAGCTAAATCGATACTCATACCAACTAGAGAGGAAAAGTAATCATTGCCCATTTATTAATATTACAACATCACAACACCGCTAAACACGTGTCATTTGGAGAAAACGCTATGTGCAAATCGTGCAAATTATATTGTTGCCAAACATGTTATTGCCGCCCACTGTTGCCGACTCCTTCCCATCATAGTTGATTTCTTATGCATATTTATAGAGAAACCCTATGATACAGTGGGGGTTATTCAAAGGGGCTCTAAATATGACGACACTGCTACTACTCCTCAAAATCCTGCATAACATTGTAACCTTCCCATGAGCCCAGCTTAAGAGTCCGATCAACAGAAATAAAACAGCCAGGCCTTGCTCGAAAAATAGGTAATTTGATCTCAAACAATTCTTGCCTGGTAAAATAAGTTAATAAATAATAATAAAACAAAGGGGTGTGCTTACAGCAGCCCAGGGGCCTCATCTCAGCGTTCTGCGTGTACACCTGCGAGATGTCTGCCATCCTCTTGCACAGCATGTCCACTGGGATCTCGTAGCCGTACTTGTACTGCCAGTTGGCCGCCTCATAGCGCGCCCGCTGCACCTGGGACCTGCCGTCGGCTGGGGTCAGAGGTCAAGAGAGTGGGTTAATGCAGCAAATTGTGGAAGCAGATATTTCACAAACCCAATGACAAGGTTGAGTGACATTCAGAGTACGTCATCTATCAGACCAGGTGTCATAACCCGGAATAGAGCACTCCTCTTTAGAGGATGATATGCTGGTAAGAAGAATTGCATGTTGAAATTGACTAAAAGGTTAAATCAATGTATTTACATTATCATGGGGCTGGGTCATATGGAGAATGCATTAATACAAGAATCATGGGACATTTTACATTGATAAATATCTTAATAAGCTTTTGATATCAAAATTAAATTCTAAAACTCTAAATTTAAGCTCATTGAAGATTATGGTATGCAAGTGTGGTATAAGACTAAAACTAGTTTTCCTTTCTGATGTTTCACACATAATATTTTGATCATTTGAAGGTCATACTAGTCCATCTTAACATATTTAGACACACTGCTTCCTTTCTTGTCAATACCATTTCATTACATCATTACATCTAACCCTTTCTACGTATTCTCTTCAATAGTGATTCTGCTCAATATCATGGAACATTGCACAAAAAAACTTTTTGCCAAGTTATAATTGGAAGCATTCGTTCGGAGACACGCTTCTTAATTTTGCACAGCTCAAAACTGTGGTATGTGTATACTACGTCACAGTGCTATCAATGCCACCAATATTAAAAGAATGACTAAGTGTATTTTCCATCGATTACGTGGCATGACGTGGTGCTTTGTGGCTAGCCTGGTGTGTGACCAACTTTACATTGAATCTGTGCCTTAACCGAGTGGGACCAAGCGTGTATCCAAAAGCAACTAACTTCCCTCACACAGCACTTTAAGCGTTGGTGTTAAGCGTTAGTCAAATTGATTAAAGGATTGAACCGTTTCAGAAATGAAATTGTCAAAAACGTTCACGCCTACTACATTTTTAGATGCTGCGGGGTAGTGCTGGAAAAGAGCACGGTGGCATGCTCCACAATAACATTTATTTTTTGAGAATCCTGATTCTCATATGCATAGGAAACATGCTAGTTGAACGGGGTGAATCCAGCGATGTGATGATGGTTGTATTCCGTGGACGTAGGGGAAGCGTCAGTCACTTCGTACCTGTCATCCCAGACATCACACACCCAATGTTGTCTGTTATTCTGTAAAGGTGGGTGACTGTGGACGAGTCCAGGAGCTTGTCCTAGGTGGAAGAAAAATGATGTTTTTAACAGTGAAATTACCCACTTGCTTTTGATGGTGAAAACTATGATTCAATGGAATCAATGAGTATGTAGTGTTGAGACGATGGCCATTGTATGAACACAGTCGTCTCACTGCATTCGATCATTAATAGTCATATGCTGAATACGGTTACGTCCAAATAAAAACAACCAACATTGACATGTAGTCAAGATGCTTACTTTGAACTCTGGAACAAGTGGGATGAAGCATCCCACTTGGTCCAGAATTCAAAGGAATTATGGCACAAGTGGTGTTTCATATGACAGTCCAAAAAACCCTGAACCCCAACTTACTGGAACTTTTTTCTGTGTTACAACAACTGCACAGTCTTTTCCCCTGACTGCTACCGATGTGAGTCCGCCTTGGTTGATGGCCTTGAACGCATATTCTGTAAACAAAGACAAATGAATGGGATTCATTGAAAAGGGTGTAGGGCATCATGTCAGTACACCGATACGGCTGTATCAGTGAATGACACACCGCGGCATAATAACGTACAGTAATGTATTATAGCGAATAAGATACGTTTTATAACAGTGAATAAGCAGTGTTTATGTAAACCGTTTACTTAATCAATGTTGACATGAAAAGCACAGCACTGCATCAGCTCTCCAATTCAGTTCGACAAGCTAACAAGCTAACTAGCACTCAAGCTGAATGCATTATGCTCACATCATTTTGACCTGAACTCCTAATTGTACCAAAGGATACACATGCCGTTATCATTCTCTTACAAATATAAACAATGTGTCGTTATTTCAGCGAGGAGTTTCGCTGTAATCGAATTGTGTGTTAGTGCGTAGCCACAAGCTAAGCTAAGCGAACCATGACAGAGCATTTAGCTAGCGAGCTACAAAGAACCGGCTCGGGTGCAATGAGGTCCACGCGCTTACCGACTTGATAGAGCCTCCCCTCGGGAGAGAAGATCGTAATGTGCCGATCAAACCCTGCACTCGATCCCCGAGACATTGTACAATCTGCAGTTCACCAAATTCTCACAATATGTACTTTACAACACAAACCGCTCCTCTCAATTCATGCAGACTATGTTTACCCGGAAGTTCATCAAATCTCTTCCGGTGTGAGATGAATATATCATATTTCATTATTATTATATGAATGACTTTGGCTCAGCAGGGAGTATAATGCTGTACCTTATTTATTTATAGACGAATGTGTGTATATATTTTTTTATCCTTCTTTGATATTTTTGATAATTATACATATATTATATGTTGGCTGTTATAAAATCCTAAAAAAACATGATTCTGCATTGCATATTACATAATCTGACTGATCCAGAAAAAACTTTACATCTGAAAAAGCAGTTTTGTAATGTATGACCACTGAACTAGGCACATACAGAATGTCTCATTCACTACATAGCCTTGTTAGCCTTGTACATAGCTTTGTTTCAGAGATACAAACACCCATACATTTTTTTCTTGCTTCTGCAAAATAATAAAAAATGTGAAAGTAGCAATATTTGTCAGCATCTTGTATGATGAGATTTCCCAAAGGTGTCAATAGGCCTACAGACCGTTTTATGTGAATGAAGAGCTGCATGTGTAATTGTGATTGGTAATACCCCCACCCATGTTCCTCGCGAAAAGATGGCATGGAAAATGACTTCTGCAACTGTCTGGGGTGTCGGGGTTTCTCCACTGCACTCTAAAGATATTTTTGCCCTTTAACAAGCCACATAAAACTAATGTTTTCCATATGTACCAGCATTCAAAACGGTTGAGCAATGGAGAACAAATTATTGACTGTACATTGCTCAGAAGCTATGTTGTGAAATAAAATGTTACAATTATTTTTGATTTTATGCTTATATAAGATTCAAGAACTAATGCATATATGAAAGGATATTGTAGAGACATTTCAAGAGATTCAATTGTATACAGGTTTCTGGGTTACATTTTATTTTACGTTTTAACCACAGTTCCAGGAAGTGGAACAACAGCAGTGAGTTTAAAGAAGGCTTTATTTCAAGGGTAAAAGTATAAACCGATAGATTAAAAAAATATAAGCATAGATTTAGTTGTAGACTTGTCATTCCCAATACCAAAATATGTTATCAATCTTATCTGAGAGTACAGCTTATTTTGAATGTGCCGCTATCTCTGCCCATCTTCTACAGCTGAGCTATTTCTGTTCATTTCCTGTGACCTACCAGCTAACAAGTTGCCACAGAAACTAGCTTCGTGTTCCACTGCAGCACAGTTCATACTCAATACTAAAAATGGGTCAGGAAGTTTGAAATCCCCCTCATGACCACGTCTAACACTATAGCACCTACTCCAATCCAAGGCCTTGTGAAGGTGGTTGTGTTATTTTTGACACATTGTCGAAAGCACCAGTGGGCAGCGGGATGGATGTGGTAAAAAAAAAAGACAGCTTTCAAACTAAACCAGGGACTTTATGAAGGTTACATAAGGTTGGCTTTGTGTAAAGACGTACGCAGAATTTGGCCGTGTACAACCGCACAAAAAAAACATTGACTGGTTAAAAAGATATAGGCTATTTATTCATCATCATCCTCATCATCATCTTCATCATCATCAACAACATTTCCTTATCCTCTTCACAGATGAATGGAATTAACGTAATTGGGTCACATGGCCAAAGGTCACCTTCCACTGTCTGGAACCATGTGTAAAGACCATTGTTGTTCATCAATGCGTGGATGGGTTTGTGTTCCCTATTTTTCCCAAAAATTGAAGTTGCCCCTTTTTACATTTATTTAAATTCAATCCACTTCAGCTGTCACTTAATGTTTGCAACTGAGATACCTTCTGGGCGGACCTCAGACCAGGACATGTTATAAGGGTAGCTATCATTTGCTAGAACCTCAGATTATAAACTGACTCATAAAATACTGTTGCTTTTCTATCAGTTAAGATGTGATCAAGAAAAATGAAGATTCAAATTGATGCAAAATATAATCTGGTAGGCCTACTCAGTGGTCATTTATAGGAAATGTAGAAAGGAAACATGAAAGTATTATCATCTTCACATGAAATTTGAGATACAAAAGCCCACAATTCTATTTCTTGATGAATTTTATTTTGGAGGCAAACAAGGTTTTGATGATTTTCTTAAAAATCCTCAAAAGCAGCAACTAAAAAAAAAGGCACCTCCCGGGATATTATTTTCACCAGAGGAAATACCTCTTGTAAAGTGTGGCCACATGACATAAAACCCTGTCTGTCACCTTGCTTCTGCTTCAAAAACCCTGAAGTTATTCAAATACGATTGATTTTCTTTCTTCAACTTTTGGGTCATAGAGAGAGAGAGAAAAAAACAGAGAGAGAGAGAGAGAGAGAGAGAGAGAGAGAGAGAGAGAGAGAGAGAGAGAGAGAGAGAGAGAGAG
>JAOPJL010000097.1:8518357-8530040 GCA_027123545.1 Trisopterus esmarkii
TGTGTGTGTGTGTGTGTGTGTGTGTGTGTGTGTGTGTGTGTGTGTGTGTGTGTGTGTGTGTGTGTGTGTGGCCCTTCCCCATGCCTGAAGCATCGACAGTGCAGACACACAGGGGCCACAGCTTGAGAACCCCGCTGGGAGATCCTATTATAGCCAGGCGAGAGACGAGGTGTTCCTCTTGGCCGACGGAGGCGGATTTCTTGTCCAGACTCTAGCTTGAGAAGCTTGCGTTCTGATGTTTCCCTCCTGTTTGACAGGGATTTGTCTCGCCGTGGTACATATTCTATTATTTCAATCAACGTGATTTTAATCTCTAAAGCTCTCATATTGTGGTTGTACTGTAGTCGCAAAGTTTGAGTCAACAGCCCCTCAACTCCTTAGGATTAAGGCACAGTGTAACTTTTCTACTGTAGCTATTTCTACATTCAACGATCCATATAACCCTAACTGGAATGCTTCTTGAAGCATAAAACCTTCTTAAAAATTGTTTTAGATGGCTTTTAACTGGGCTCCTCCATAACCAGGACACAGGGTGAAGGTTGAAACCCGGTTCATTGCAGAGTTTGAAGGAAAATATAACATACATGTACATGGCTTTGTTCCAAATCTCATATTTTTAATTGGAGGACATACTGCAGCTTCTCTTACAAAGTACATACTGTTGCACACAGTATGCATACAATTGGGACTTCTACAGATGATTTCACTGATTAGCGCACCCGCAGTGCCACCCATCGACTTTGGCGGGCTCAGTCGATGTGACCTATCTTCTGCTGCGCAGAGGATTGTGCGGCAGAATAGCTCCAAAAAGCATGCTGGCTTGCATACTGCGAAACGCTACTGGATGTCTTCCAACATCCTGGTATTTTGGCATACTGCATTTTCTATAATCTTTTTCTGGCATACTAAATAGTATGTTAGCATGGGTATTGGAACCCAGGGTCGTTGATGGTAGTGTGTGTGAGAGTGTGTGTGGTGATGGCTGGTTTAACCTGTGCACATTGATTGTTCAATGCACAAAAGGTGTGCAGCCTCACCCAGCCCCAGAGTGTAATCAGTCTGACTCGGGCCAGGTGAAGTTGCTTAAACAGACCATCAACCACACACACTCACAGATAGTATATATATTGTTAATTTTTTTTGTGCTGTCTTGTTAATTTCAGAGAATGTACAGACATGCAATTGTAATATAAGTTTATATAAGCTTCTGCCATGAGCAAAAATATAATCCTATTCAACCTTGGCTTTATGAGGTGTAGCTAGAGAAATAAGCTACTTAGCGCTGCACTCTGCTCCGGAGAGCTAGCCAAGACTGCCTCCATTCAGGCGCAAGCTCACCGTTCTCTGTTACTTACCTGCATTACTTACCTGCATGAAAGAAACTGAACATATAGGGGTAAGGCATTAAGGTACGTTCAACCAATGTTTTCTTTTTATTGCTCTAAAGGTTGCCTTACAAATGCCTACAATGTATAAGACAGAATGGAAATGCTTTCAGTGGATACACCTCAATACCAAAATGCACACAAACTTGTGTTCTTGGGGAGAACGTTTTTGCTAGTCGCTCTTGGAAGAATAAACTTGCATGGCCACATTTTTGAATCACCATAAAATCTCGTAGAAAAGCCATTATTCAAAATCTACAGTTGATTCTAGTTGATTTCTCACTTCAAAATTAAAAAATCGCATTTAATTATTTTTTTTAATATGTACCATTTTTGGTCTGCCCTGCTCCTCGCTTGAATGACGAAAATTAATGTTGGGATATCTGTGCTACCAAGTTCACGTGAACACCAACTAGTGCATCCTTGGTAAAATGGGCGTGTCAAGAACAGCTCCGGGAATTCAAACCAAGCTTTGAGAAATGCAAACTTGTGTCCATTGGGGCAATACTCGTGTCCTTGTGAAATATGACATTTCACAAGAACACAAGTACAGACAAGAATGTGGATTGAGTAAGGTTCTATGGCTTTATGCACAATATTCCGGGAAATGTTTTTTTCTTTATTTATATATATAAGTGTTGATATGGTCACTACTGCTGTGAAAAACTATTGTTTAATACTGCAAAGCTTCAAAAGTACCTTATATCTGTGACCTACATCAGTTCCTTATATCTGTTACTTCTATCTGCCTCTCTGAACATTCTATCACCTGGATGTAAACAGGGCCCAGGGAGGTCTGTCCTGACTCACACATGCGTGCAAAGCCCCGTGGAAGATAAAGTCACTGAGACAACAGAGGCAACTGGTGTCTGAAATTTAGTCTGAGCACTTTTTTCTTTGGGTTTTCTGGTTTATTTTGACAGCTTGGGACACTGAAGATGATCACTATGGTCACGCTATGATGACTCGATGTGTTCATAAAAAAACGTGGCAGAATCGGTGGGACCTCCCTTGATGACAAAGTTGTTATCACTTAATGCTTAAAACATATGACTTTGAGACATTCATCCAAAGCGACTTACGGATATGCAGATACAGTGGGGGTTGAAACAAGAGCCTTTTGGCTCGGAGTCAAAGATCCGTACCACAGGGCCACATTCTGAGCCCCCCTCCCCCTTCACTCACACACGCACGCACGTTCGCACACACGCACACACACATCTTAAATATTTAGTATTTAAAAGTAATCCAAGAAATGCACAGGGTTTCATATTAGCCACCTTATCAATGGCTTCCAATGCAGAGAAGCGGTGACGGCAACTCCTGGTTGGCGATGAACCATGTCACCAACGACAACGTTTAAAAACCTGGGGTTGTCTGTAAATGCGAACTGAAGGCAACATCTGACTTTTAATTAAACTATAAGCTATTGCGCTGTTTAGGGGAGACACTCGGATCAATAAAAGTCAATGCAATGCATCATTCGTTTTTTGCAACTTCAGCACTGAGGCAAGCAATCAGTCATACTGATAGGAAGTGACCTCTGAACCTGAAACAGAACTTGCTTAAGTATGCAGTGCTCTCGCTCACTCCCTGCACTTATTTCTGCATACACGGTTGTTGTTTTTCAAACAGACGAAAGGGCCTATTACATGACATGGACAACACTTTCACTTTGCCTTGGCTACTCTCGACGCATGTATTTCAGTCAAATCAACACGATCAAAGTGGCTGAAGAATTGTGCTTGACAAAAAGACAAGCACTAAGAAAGACTTGAAATGTCTCATTGGGAAACCTTCTACCAGCAAGTTAGCTAGTCACTACATCCCACTGGCTTGAATGGACTATTTACAGCAATGTGCTCTCCATCTATCCCGCCCATCAATTAAGCTTAGAATTGATAGTCAACTACTGCTGAACCTTAAATACAACTCACTGGGCAGGCTTAGAGGTGCTGAAAGTAAGATTGAAGAGTTGAAAAGAGAGAACCAATCAGGGCAGAGAAGTAATTTGAACTAATTTGTCAAAAATTGACTGAATTGGCTCATACAGATAAAATAAAATAAACGCAGATGGATTATTTCTAACAAATAACAATCGAATAATAGATAACAAACATCAAACCTACAGCCCCTTTTAGTCTGTATGCCATTTTAGTCTGTGTATGACATTTTACACTATCTACCTGAGGCAGGTTGTTTAGTGTGTCTTCAGTCTTCATACCAATTCACAGTTCCTTCTTGTGTTTCTTTTGGCACTCCGATATGATCGACCATGTTACTTCATCACCCTGTCATCTAAAGTGGTGGTTTCCAAACTGTGGGTTGCGATCCGTAAGTGGGTTACAGCAAGATGGCAAGATGGCTATAATATATATATTTTTTTACAAACATTGTTTTCAAAATCTACATGTGCATTTTATAAATATTTTAATCATATGACTGAAAAGGGGAACAGTGGATTGAGGTGCAATGTACATGGAGAAATGTTAATTCACACTTTGTGATAAGATAATGAGGATGTATTTTACTGCACAAAATATCTTCCATTCATCTCCATCATAAGGGCCATCGGCGTCGTACAATGCGAGTTTATCAACGCTTAGTGTTATATCTAAACAGCTGGTGTTTGGACAAGCAATGACCAGAGTGGCTGGGGGCTGAAATATGAACGAGGCCCCAGTGACATGATGGGCAATGTTTTATTGCAGGAAATCAGGTGGATGAATGATAGGAGAGGTGAGTACATTTAATGTGTCAGCCCCAGATGTGATATGAGCGTGGTCTCTCTCTGTCTCTCACACACACACACTCAAACACTCACTCACGGACAGACACAGACAGACAGATAGACAGACGCATACAGCCTGTCTGTCTTGTCTGTCGGTTGGTCTAAGTTCAGCCCAGACCCAATATTTGGTCTAATGTTACACTAGCTTTACCTAAAATGGCTACAACCTGGATTTAAATCTGGATAATTTTTTCTCTAAATTAACCTAGGGAACACTAGCATTTAACCTAGCATTACCATTGATTTAACCTTAGCCTCACCCTAGCTTTGGCCTTGCCTTACCTTAGCTTGAACCTTTGGTTACCGTAGCTTTAACTAACAGTAACACTCCCCTTTGCTCGATGGATCTCTACTACAGCAAAAACCTCTTTTCTTTTTAGTTGAACTCAATCTGCTTTTATATATTTCTCCTTCTCCTTGTGTCATCACTACTGTGCGAACCCATCTCTTTGGCTCTTCTCCCGTCTCTCTTCCTAGAGAGCATTCCTTTTTCATTGAAGAACATGAAAGAAAATGTTGCCCGTGCCACAGGACACCAAGGCTAGGAAGCGGGATAAAGAGAGAGAAAAGATATACTGCCCCGGTTTGCGCATTGTATTTATCACCAGTGTTGAAGCTGGTCCTATCGATCGTGCTTCTATAATAAAACATACGTAGGCCTGGCCGTAGGCGTCCAGTCGTCTCCATCTTTATTCATTTGCTGCCCGGCTTTGCTCAGCGACATCACCAACACACCTTCTGTCATGGAATACTCCCTCATTACACACACAAACACACATCTCCTGCTTGATTTATACATCTGCATCCTCCCAGCCATCACACAAGTACACAACACACACCCCCCGCTCCTTCCCTCGACTCCCCAATGCTGTTTACCGCAAATGGGCGCACAGTGTCCAGGTTTGCGTGACAAAGAGCGTTCGATAGCGATCCAATGAATCATTATAAGTGCAGAGGCTTGCCTATCTATTTATCAGCACCCGCTCTCTCTCCTCGGTCCGTACAGAAGCTGAGAATGCATATTGAGCCACGTTTTTCCCTCTATTTCACGCTCGACCGGCTCAGGGGCTAATGAGTGGAGTTAGCGTCTCGGCGTAACGCTAGGCAGCAGTGTGATCGAAGAACCGCTAATTCCTTTAAGATTAGTACTGGAACCGCATTACCGGGAAAAGCCAACTAATGGTGTTGTTTGAAAAAGATTAAATACGATTAAATGAATTGAAAATAGATGAATACAATGTGTTTGAGCCTTGGATACCATTGCCGGTATTACTGCTACTGCTAAAATAATTGGGAAAAACGATCATTGTTTTGTAAAACATCAGTGTGACTACGATTTATCTTCGGTATTGGTAGCATTGTATAAAAAGTTTGACAATTAGAATCTCAAAATACAAAGGTATAAGGATCAAATGTGATTAAGACTACGATCATATCATCTCTTTTCTAGTGAAAAAATGCATAGAAAGTCTGGTAGTATTATGGCTAACGAACGCTAACAACATTTCAGAAATATAATTGAACATAACACGGTTTAACGCCACCAAACCAGCATAAGCCAGGTTCAATTTGTTATCATTTGATTAAATCACGGTTTTCCCACAGTAATATCAAACCCATACACACTTTCCCAGCTGCTAAGCAAAGCCACCAGGCAATTAGACGACCCCCGCTTCAATGGGGGAAAAAAAAAAAAGCACAAGATCCGATCAGGTTAGCGTGTTTCTCCATGGGTTTCTCATCATTACACGCAACATACAGCCACATATCTGCCATAGACACTGCCGCTTATTCAAGAGCCCAGACCCAGGGCTCCCTCAATTATCCCAGACGTCGCCTGCGTGCACCGCGATGCGTCGATCATGCCTTTCATAAATGTGAAATTGCACCAGGATCCCGGCGCGGTACATGACGTTAATAGGGCGACTCCCATTTCAGCTAGCTCTCCCGTTCTGAGATGCATGTTGCGTGTGTGTGTGTATGTGTGTGTGTGTGTGTGTGTGGGACCAGATGTGGCGAGAGAGACGATTCCCCCGATGCGCTTTATAATTTCTTTCTTGTGTTTGTGCGGGAGAAAGCCATCTGCTCAGTGTAATTTCCGACGAGAGCGTACAGGGGAATAACACATCGTGAGGTAGCAATCCCCCTTGGAAGGCGGCCTGCGCTGTGTCTGCGTTTGTGAGCGTGCGTCTGCTCTGTTTCTGCAGCGAACGCCTCAGAAATCAGCGGAGCACTTTGATGACAAACACAAACGCGGCTCACAGCCACCGAGTCACAGCCGGGGTCTGTGTTTACCGTTCAGACGTTTAGCAGACGCTTGTATCCAGAGTCATTTCAAATGGCCGACTCAGATGCACGCCATTAATGCACATTTAGGTTAATGCTGAACACGTATCGCGGTTCGCCTACCAGGAGGCCTGCAGGTGGGACGCGAGTAATGGAATTTGAATCCAGGATATTTTGGCGAGGAGTCACACATCCTTACCACTAGGCTGTCTTGATGATGACGATGATTACAGACCCCAAGAAGCTTTGCATGTGAAGTTGTTCACATGTATACACGTTGTGAAAGAGGGGAGGGACTTTGATATCAAACAGGTCCCTGTCTGGATGACAACGTGTTGATTAATCGCCACGGCAACCAAAGAAGATTTAAAGTTTTAAAGAAGATTAAAGTTTTTCGTGGGTGGGGGGAGGGGGGTGCTGGTGATGGTGGGAGTTGAGATTTCAGGAAAAATGGCTACCTCATGTGTCAAACCTGGCTACAGTCTTGTGCTTGTGGCGTATATTGTGTACGGGTGTGTGTGGTGTGGGTGTGTGTGGTGTGTGGGTGTGTGGGCTGATGTGAGTGTGGGTGGGTGTGTGGATAGGGAGTGTGGGGGGCGGGAGGTGATGTGTATGTGTGTGTGTGTGTGTGCTGTGTGTCTTTGTATGAATAGCTGTGTGTATGATGTCTGCCACTGTGTGTGTGTGTGTGTGTGTGTGTGTGTGTGTGTGTGTAAACGTGTGTGTGCGTGTGTCTTTTTGACTTGCCGGGGCGCGCCCCGCTCCTCAGAAGGATGACAGAGGCGCCGCGGGCCGCAGAAGGTCCGGGGCTGCATTCCAACACTCCGTTAATCGAGTATCTGCCCGTCATGGCCGCCATGATTGATGACATAATTACAGAAGGGCTGTTTGATGGAGGGAGATGCCTGCCCATCCCCACCCCCCCCTCCCCCCCCCCCACCTCCCCCACCCCCGCCGTCTGGCTGGCCTTTGAGCGGACATGCGGACCGGGCTCCCATGGGCTCTGGTCTGTCACGAAGCCATCGTCTAGGCGACAACGATGAGCGTGTGCGTGTGTCTGTGTGTGTGTGTCTGTGTGTCTGCAGATGATGGCGAGAGTGAGTGTGAGTGATGGCATGAGTAGGAGGGGGTGAGCGTGCACGTGTGTTGGAATGTGCCTGCGCAGGTGTGTGTGTGTGTGTGTGTGTGTGTGTGTGTGCGTATACATGAGCATGTGAATTTGTGTGAGGGGTTTGTGTTTGCATAATTGTATTCCTCTCTCTATTCTCTCTCTTTGAGCGCACCCACCCATGCCAGTTTTGTATATGTGTAGAAGGAGCACACACACACGTTGCTGTATGTGTGTCTGTGTGTGTGTGTGTGTCTGTCTGTGTGTGTGTGTTTAGTTCCATGGTTTCTTAACAATGAGCACAGCTCCACGCTCTGGGGAAACTGATTAAATTAAAGTGGCTCGCAGGCAATCGTGCCAAGGTCAGAGAGATGCCGCGCAAACGACTCTTGGCACTGAGTTTAGGAGCGAGCGTGGGGCCCGCGACCGGCAGATGTGTGCGGTTTAGGAAGCGGGGGAAGCGGCGCGCGGGCGTGGAATGGGGAAAATTGACTTGTCACTGTTGATTCCGCCGCCGGTGACTCTGGGAGAAAATGAACTTTCAACAATGGAACAATATGAGACCGGCGCTAACTTCCGCTCTGTGCAACGGCAGAAGGGTCGTACCGCGGAGAGACGGAGACGGCGGTGAGTCTGGGTTCTGTTTTTTACGGTTTGGCCGCTGCAACATTCTGGGAATGTGAATAGAAAATTTCTTTAAATATGCATGCGTGTATGTTCAACAATAATAATAATAATAATAATAATGTTTTTATATAGCGCCTTTCTCACTCAAGGTCACTTTACAGATTCATGAGAGCACTCTAGAAGAAAGACAGCACAACAAGAAGTACAGCAACTAAAGAAGTACAGCAAATAAAAATAAATAATGCAGACAGTCTATGCAAGGTCTTGAGATTAACTTTAAAGAGAGGGAAGGCGGGACAGCCACGGAGGAATTGATGAAGAGTTGGGGTTCATGGCCGGTTTCGACATGTATAACGTCAAACTAGTAACATTAATAGTGTCTAACTCTAGTATATATATTTTTGCATAATGGCAATGTAAGTAGTAGCAGAAGCCGCAATGCGTAACATTTCATGAAGCTCGTAGCTAAAAAATGACCTGGATCTATCTGTAGTCAATGTTGATCGATAGTGATTTTAATAATGTTAGCAATAGAATCACGTCCTATAACTGCTGGCCAGCCCGTACCTTTCTCTTTTACAGGAATTGTACTATCGACACTGCAAAAAGCTCCTTCCAGTCACACCCCCCAGCCAGCAGAGCTATGCTAGTTTGCGTCACACGGTTGCACAGCCAGTTACAGTAGAGACACAACTGTGATTGAGCTTTTTGAGCTCAATCTTACACATTTGGACTTTAAATTAAAACCATTAATCACATTATTTTCACATCTCAGGTGCTGTTCTTTCTAACCACTTCAATGATCTCTTAATCCATCGATTCAATGAAACCATTTATTCAATCGAACCATTGATTAAAGCTTGGACCGACGAACATGACTCCACCTTTTAAACCGAGATAAACACCCTCACCGGTGGACCCCGTTCACGACCACGCTAGACAGCGAGTCACAGGGACAGCGGGAGGCTGGTCGGGGGTAGGTGTGTATGACAAAACGACCAGGGGTGGGATCCCGTCACCCTCCATCCAGCCTCTGTGTTCTCTGGGGTTCTCCACCGGGGACCTCGTTGGCTGTCATCCGTCCATTGCGTTGGATCTCCTCTATGTTCACCCCCTGGAGGAAGGAGGAGCAGGAGGAGGAGGAGGAGGAGCGGGAGGAGGCTGACGAGGAGCTCAGACCTCAGATCTGGTGGGCCGGGCCTGGGCGCCGGCGGATGCCCTCGTCTGTAGCTCCGGTTGCGGTGGAGGGGCGGCGGCGGCGGCGGCGGCGGCGGCATATGCTTAATTGGCAGTTTGAGCCCGGGTTCCGCTGTCCGCGTTCCAACTCATTAACGTGTAATGCGCGCCGTGCTCCTGGGGCCCCGGAGGGCCGTCCTCGCCCCGTCCAAAACATTTGGAGCAGTTATGAGCCATGCTTTCCCCAGCTGTGAGCCGGGAGAGGCGGGGATTAGCCCCGAGTCGCTAGTCTGGGCGCCCGTGATCACGCCGCTATTCCCCGGCCTCCGATCTCGGGTTTAATCGCTGCTGCCTGTTTTGAGAGTGTGAAAGGGACTCCGGGATGAGGAGGCAGCAGAGAGCAGAGCGAGAGTGAGCGTGAGAGAGATAGAGATAGAGAGAGAGATGGGGGAAGGGATTATGCTGCTGCTTTAAATAGCCACTGAAGGCACGCTGGGGGTCTGTACGTCACCTGTGACGGCCCACTCACCTCTGCAGAAATGTCATTAGATGTCGTCGGCGTAGTCGGGCGTACGGCCCGTTCCGTCACCACTGCTGCCTTTTTGCTCTTCATTCATGATAGACGTGGTCGTGGAGGTTGGTATACGCACCCTAACACTACAATTCGGTTTCTAGTATTAATATTTCATTAAATTTAATTAAATATTAATACTGTTAATGACAAAAAAATCCCAACTTCTTTGTGATCGCTCATTCAAAATACTAGAGCACAATGAACCTCTGTGTACCTACGGGCGACACTCAACGGTGAAGCCCGGTTTGGCCTGAGGAAGGAATGAGAGGAATAGTGAAGGTACGGAGAATGGACAGGGAGAGTGAGCGTAGGTTGAGAGAGCGTGAATGAGAGTGTGGAGAGAGTGAGAGAGGCGAGGGAGTGGTACTTAGTGGTAGTGGAGTGACAGTGGTTGGAGAGAGTGACAGTGAGGGACCAGTGAGAGAGAGAGAGAGAGAGAGAAAGAGTTAAAGGGAGAGATTGAGAGTGCTATATGAGGGAAATTCTATGAGTGAGAGTGGTGAGGGTGAGAGCAAGTGATTGTGGGAGTGTTTAGAGTGAGAATCCGTGAGAGAGAGAGTGACAGCTGTGAGAGTGAGAGCAAGCGAGTGAGAGTGGGAACAGCTTGTTTGACGGGTCTGGTTAATTCAGGGACACTCACTCGCGCACCCCACTGTACATCTCTAATGCATCATTCATCTCCTCTAATGCCTCCGCACTCGGCTTTTATGGTCTGGAAATAGAGAAATCAATTCATAACGTCTGACTTTGCCTGCACTCTGGGGGGAAAAGTAGGCTCTCTAATGAGCTCAGAGTCTGAGTTGTCTGAGTTGTTTGTTTTGGTCTGCGAGGATTTGTTCCCTCTAATACGAATCAGAGCTTTAGCAGACATCGAAATGGAGGAACGGGTGCCGGCTCTTTTCATGTGTTTCAAGTATAATTTGTTCTTTCCGTTGTTTGTTTGACAGTCAAAGCGCCCGGTAAATATTTATATTGGTTTCTGGTGCTCGGGTTTCCACAGTGAACTCTTTGGCCTCTGTAAAAACCGCCCATAACAAATAAAGTCGTAAATAAATAAATAAAGAGTATAATTGTAGGATAATTGTCCCGTCTCAATAGAGCTGAATCAATGTGAATGCCTTGCAGTGCTTTAGCTCCTGGTTGCTACAGTGATACACGTATATCGTAAGTATGCTCAAAGACGCTATTGTCAGCTTATACAATACGATAAGCGTGGCAGCACCAATAAAACTGATTGCGTTAAGTACTTCTGGAGGAGTGTGGGGAAGTGGAGTGAAAGCAACAGTGACAATGCTGGAATCAATGGAAAATATCCAATTAAATCAATTAAATACAAATTAATAATACAAGTGGGGTCTCCCGGTGGCAAGTGGTGTGTGGTGACATTGACTAGTCGGTCTGTCGGGCGAAAGGACGAAGCATAAACCATCCGGTAGGTCTTTGAGTGCAGAGTTCTTCATCCAAACCTTCCTATGTTTCCTATGACACAAAAACAAAGAAATGCTGGAGAACAACCTGGGCTGCCACACAGTTTTGTATTAGGTTTCCTCTCTCCTACAAAAGCTGTTCATTGAAAGGAACTCCTAAAACATGTACAATCAAAAACACTGAAAGAAATGTATCTCCCAATAGGCTAGAACACCCCCCCATGTAAGATTGGCAACAAACACACACACACACACACACACACACACACACACACACACACACACACACACACACACACACACACACAC
>JAOPJL010000097.1:8902261-8920537 GCA_027123545.1 Trisopterus esmarkii
TCTGGCCTATAGTCTGAAAACAGGGACAGACAAACCCGAATATAATCCAATATTATTGCAATGAGTCTTATGGTATCTGTTAGTATTAATACCACGCAGAGAGAATCATTGATTTGTCTCACTTTCTGGAATAGACGCAGAACGTCACATCCACAACATAAATTTGACTCCATTGAGGTCTTAAATCTGATATTGATAAATGTGCAATATAAATATATATATATATATATATATATATATATATATATATATCACATATCTATTATAGAGACCCATTCAATGTGTCTCTATAATATGTCAACACCATGTAAATGGCATGTAATGTATGGAATTTCCGCATTCAAGCCAACAATGTTACCATATACTGTATGTGGAGGAACAGAAATACACCTAGACAAAACGAAACGGCATGCTTAAATTGAGCCTAATGGTCGCTGTTTGAAGTATGGCTGCCACAATATCCTTTTTAGGAAGGGCCTTTATTGTCGCACCTTTGTTCTGATAACGGCCCCCACCCCCATCGACCAAGTGCGAACGACTGGGAGCGTCACGAGCATATAAAGGGCTGGACGAGTGTCACAAGTACAGTGTGACTCAGAGTTCCCGAGCTAACGCCACTGCGCATCTCCCTTAACTTCACCGGACTTTCGGCCCTACTGACCTTTTTCCCGATGGATTCTCTCCGCGTTTGCGCTCTGGGCATCATGTTCCTTGCCGTCGCCAAGGCTTTTACGCACCAGGATATGAAGGACGCGCTGCTCCAGAAACTGGGTCTGGACGAGATTCCCAACATTGTCAAGAGGGATTTGGAGAATCTAATTATTCCGTCTCACATCAAGAGCAAATACGCATCCATGCTGAAGCTGCATCACAGCAGAAAGCGAAGATCGTTGCCAAGTCTGGCAGGCATTCTGAGAGGCATTCCTGGCAATGCAGGTAAAAACTGCTAACATTCTTAATAACGTGCTTTGCGGTTGGATGACATCATAATAAGTGAATTATGTGTAACATAATTAAATATAAAGGCGGTTTATCATCCCTTATGGCCAATTATTTTAATGCGTAAATAGTTCGCTTATGTACCTTAATGTACTCGATTAATTGTCTACAACATTTAAATAAGTGAATTAATGACACATAATCCCCATGTCTAATCATACTGTGGTCCTCTGTGTCTGTGCTTTAGATATCTCCGGGGAGTACGTGTACTCTGACACCGCGCGTCAACGCATGGTGTTCGAGATGGACGCGCGGATCCCGGCCAACAGCGAGGTCACCATGGCCGAGCTCAAGCTCTACAAGAAGGCCCCACACCACGCACGCCCGGCGGGGGGGGACAGGAAGGCCCACCGGCCCGTCAACAACGCTCGGGTCAGCGTCTACTGGGTGGACGTGTTGCCCAACGGCGCCAACCGCACGTCTCTGGTCGACTCACGGTGAGAATTAATACTGGCGTGTGAAAGATCTACAAACAGTAACACCGATAAGGGGTGTGTTTCGTGTCATGTTGTTGTCAACAACTGATACACACTTGTTGTTTTACATTTATCTTTAATTAATCGCCCCTTTTGTTTTCCTTTTCGCTTATTAGGTTGATCCCAATCCACGAGACGGGCTGGAAGAGCTTTGATGTGACCCAGGCGGTGCACTATTGGTCCAAGGCCCAGAGGAAAACACCTATGCACCTGGAGGTGTGGATCGAGGGCGAGAGACCCGGCGGTTACGCGGCAGAAATGGCCAAGAGTGTCCACTTTACCACCCAGGAGCAGACCGGCAACACCCTGGGCAAGCCGGAGCTCATCCTGTACACACTCAACCTCGAAGAATACGGGTAAGGATGCTACGCTTTGATATACAACGATTATGGCATCCGTGTGGCATTTAGTCAATTCAATTGAATCCCTTGTAGTCGCGAATTACATTTATCCTGATGCGAGTCTCGGTGTGGCATCTAACAGGTCCTCTCCTCCTCTTCTCTCCTGCAGTTCTCGTGGCGACTGCGATTCCAATCAAAACAAAGACGCGTGCTGCAGGGAACAGCACTTTGTCAATTTCCGCGCGCTGACTTGGACGCAGTACTGGATCATCGAGCCCGCGGGCTACCAAGCGTTCAGGTGCACGGGCGGCTGCAAGCAGCCCCGCCGCAGCTACAACGGCTACGGCTACGGGGAGAGGCGCTGCACCGTGGCGGAGAGTGCGCCCCTGCCCATCATGTACCTGGTGAAGAAGGGCGAGTACACGGAGATCGAGGTGGCCGAGTTCCCCAACATGATCGTGGAGCGGTGCGCATGCACCATGGACAATGTGTCCATAGTGTGATGATGATCGGTGGCGGTCATCGATGAGGATAGCAACAGACAAACCAAAGATAGTACTTTATTATTTAAATGGGGATGAATTGGTGGGGGAGGGGGATTTGGGGGCCAACTCTGCGGCTGCTGCTGCTGCAACGAACCCGCCAAGCAACGTTTTTTGTCCAGAAGCACTTAAATGTAATATATTTTGTAATTAAGTGGATTTTTGTAACGTTTTGACATTTGTATAGTTGGTATGGGATGCCAAATGAATAATTACAAAGACTGTTTGAATCTTTATCCAAGAGATGTTTTTTATTTTCAATATAATTGTACATATGAATATGAAGTGACATATTTTCAAACAAAATAAAAAAATCTTGTTTCATTAACATCTGTCTGCATCTGTCTGTCATCGGAACGCCAGGTGTCCTCCTAATACGTTTAAATGAATGCATCAATCTAAGGCCAACAATTATACATACAAAGCTCAAGGCCTTTAACACCCTAGTTCACACTTAAACCCACACAGCAAAACAATATACTCCCCCCTATCTCACAATGGCACATGGCCATGGGTGTGTCAACTCAAGTTTATTTATATAGCACATTTCATACAATATACTCAGCGTGCTTAGGTGTGTGACGGGAGGGGGCGGTCTAGAGGGGACCCCATAGTGAGGAACATGCTCAGAATCCACATTAACTGAGAACGGTTCCTGTATTTACATCAGGCTTAGAGCAGGTATAGAGGCCCCGGGGGCCTCAAAGATCCGTAGCCAATAGCTACGGTACTGTTTGCATGCCCACCAGGGGGTTAAAGGTCATTCACTAATATGTTAGCAAAGATGGCAAACACACACACACACACACACACAGTCACAGGACAAAGCTGAAACAAAGCTGGCTGTCTGGCTGGGAAGTGGATTCCCAGCTAACAGGCAGTGTTTGCATGAGTGAAAGACAGACAGGAGACCGTAGACATTGGGAGAGAACATGAATCTCAATGAGGTCCCACAGCCGAGAAATCCTTTACTTATTTCATCACTTCTCTTGTCAGTTGGTCCACAAACTACTGCATAATGAATAATTATCCAAAGGATTCTTTCTTAGGGCAAGGAAATTACCTTTATTGAAAGTTTTGTAGAGGTTGGGATAAAAAAAACAGTTCTTAATTTGGAACTTAATCAGCAATATTAAAAAAAATAAGCCTACAAATAAAAACAAATCTTAAAACACTTGGGAGATTTTGATGATCACATATTTTGTGTAGCAACATAAAGAATATATATTTGCTATCATATATACTGTAAAACTTAACTTAGCTGCAGCAAGTACCCACTATATATACAAGGGAGTTGGTAGAATTTATTCATAATACGTTGACATTTGGTTACAATAATTGTATAAACGAATATACTTTAGAATTATAATAATCACATTAAATTATCGCCTGATATCAGTTAATGTAACATTCATGCATGGTTCAAAAAGTGGTGACCTATGTACACGTGTTAATAAATATCAACAGGAGTATTAAAAACAAAAAAACATAATTTCTATTTTCTAGTCTTCATTAACACTGTACGCATCCTCTCAACAGGAAAGTTGAGTTTATTGTAGTTTACTTGTACTAACAATGAGGTGGCTAATTGTGATTTCCCCCCAAAAACGGTTCCAATAAGAATGACTTTGCTCCACAACATTCAACTGTTCTTCCTCAAAAGTTTGGGAATAAGCTGTGCTTCTAATTTGTCGGTTTGGACAGAGAGGTGTTTTAATGGTGAACATGTTGTGATGTTGTGTAGCCCTTGTTTTATCTGCTGGTGTCAATGAAAGCCGTGAAAAGATTCTTAATGCTGAAGCCAAAATATTTACAAATACGATTTACCATGTCAATCATCAGAATTGGGAGTTTATACAAAAAACAATGTAAAAGCTATAACAGACAGACCTCATGCATGAAACATGTTTTTTCTATTTCTGGACATTTTTACTCTCACTTACCAATGATTCTACAATGTTTTTACAGACTTATGAAAACTCAATAAATTAGGGTTAAACTAATTTCCTCACTTTAAACCTGACCTATTAAAAAAGATTCAATATTTTATAGAATTGATAGACCTTAGCGTTACAATTAAATACAAAACCTGGCTGGGCATAGAGCCATGTGCATTTGAATACCTAATGCCAAATTCAAGAAGTGTGGCGGAAGGTTACCTAGAAGACAGTGCCCCTCATACACTGGCCTCCATGAGAGGCCATTATTCCTCATTGTTTTTACTATAGAAAACCAGGGGGTGCTAGTTCAAGGGCCTGTTTTAACACACCTTGAACACAATCAAAAGCCACAAGCCAGAGGGTTTGTTAAAAAAAGCAAACTGGTCTTTTTATTGCAAGTCTATGGATTTTTAGATGACAGGCTTGGAAGTAGAAACAAAAAGGACACAAAATAAAGCCGAATAACTGTCTTAAAGTCACCAGGCGTGTGGGTTGTATTGTTTGACAGTGGTCTAAACATAAACAAACTAACACTGCTACCGAGCTCCCTGTTGGGGAGCAACGGACTCTATTCAATACCGTGTTTCATCAAGTTCTCACAAACTAAATCAAGCAACAACAAATAAACAATATATTTACAATCCTAAATATAAAAAAGGAGAAATCCAAATTTAACAAAAAAACGGCAATGATAAAATGCATCAACCCGAAGACAAAAAAAAACTAACATTCCTAACATCTGCATTTTCAGCAAACTTTCAGATTCTTGATCTTCCGCACGAGAGATCTTATCACGTAGGTTTCTTCTCTTTAAAAACATGCTTTTTAAAAGTTGCGGGAAAATTATAGTCATAAAATTTACAACGGAAATTAAAAAAGGAAAATAAAAACGTATGTGGACAGAGGACACGTTAAACCAATGGTGTACAGTAGATAACATTGCAGCCCCCAAAGAGGCCATTATATTCTCATCCATCTCATCCTCCCGCCCTTTCCCCTGTTCTGATGTGGAATGTTGTTGCTCCGGATTGTTTAAGTCATTGCAGTCAGTTGGTTGGTGGGGATTTTAAAATGTGGGTTTTAGGAAAAAAAAAAAATATTGAACGGAAAAAAAACAAAACAACAAAAAGAGCTTGTGGATGTTCCGTGGCTAGTGGTTGGTCCGTCGGGCCACCAGTGCTCTAGAACACAGTCTCTCAGTAGTAGCCGGGCTGGTACTGCTGACTCCATGGCTTCTGGTTCCAGAACTGCATGAGAACACACCAGTGTTTAGAGGAGACACACACACAGTTCAGATTTACATGTTTTGTGGGGACCATACATGTTGGGTCTTTACATTTAAAGGATCAAGTTCTTATTAAAATAACAAGTTATTTCCCTTTGAACTGTCAATTATGTAAAAAAAAAAAAAGACTGACAAACTGGTTAGAAGTTGAGTAGAGGAGGAACTCACCCCTTGCTGCCAGCTCTGGTTGAAGGCCTGGGCCTTGTCCATGCCAAAGTTTCCGTTCCTGTTGTTTCCGCCAAAGTTACCGCTATTCCTGTTTCCGCTAAAGTTGCCGCCGCCGTTCTTGTTGCCGAAGTTACCACGGTTTCCGCCGCCACCACCACCGCCGCCGCCACCGCCCCCCCTCTGCTGGAACTGAAACACGCATTTGCTTGTTATTAATAACTGAAACAAATTATAAATGTATTAACAGACAAGTCTGGTCTATTTAAGGGATTGTGCCGAAGCATTAAGGGAGACCCACCTGTCCGAAGTTACCACGGCTTCCACCGCCCCCACGGTTGCTGTTGCCTCCGCCCCCTCGGCTCATGTTGCCACCCCGGTTCATTGGGCCACCTCGGTTCATGGACCCACCCCGGGGTCCCATGTTGCCCCTCATTGGGCCTCCTCTTGGGGAGCCGCCCAGGCTGGGCATGAGCCCGCCTCCACCGCCACCACGGTTGTAGTTGCCCCGGTTGGGGTACCCTCCCCGGAAGGCTGGGGGGGGCATGAAGCCACGTGGGGGTCTGTTGAAGCCTCCTCGGGGGCCAGGGGCTTGACAGGAGGAAATAATGATTAATAAAATAAATAAACTTCTAGAAATCTCTTGTGTGCGATAACTTCAGCAGGCCTAAACCAAAGGTTTATCAAATTTGAACCCAACTAATTTTATCAGAATTGTTCTTCCCCTTTATGTTGCTGAAAAAGTTACTTAGGAACCAAACAGCGACCGTCGGTGAAAGTTATCGTGTTGGCAACCTGATGACCGTCCGGCGCTACAGAGAAAGCATGGACAGCTTGGATAGGTTGCCTGATAAATATAACTAAGTTATCGTTCGCCTTGTTAAGGCCTTTGAACTGCAGTATTTGCTATACAAATACATGCGTGATTTCATTACACCTGCAGTATCAACCTTCACCACATGGGGTACTAAATGCCAATGCGATCACCTTGTAGAGAGGGAAAAAACGAACAAAAAATAAACAGCTTCTTGGGCTAATTCCCAAGTACCCTCTAACCCAGGCCCCGCCAGGTAAGACTCCCTTAACTACAATGTAAGAAGAGAGAGATCCTTATGTAGTAGGGCGGTACAACGAGCCCCACGATCAGACCGGCGCTGGCCCTCACCTCCTCTGAAGTTGCCTCTGTTCTGGAAGCTTCCGCGGCCCCGCTGGCCGGGGCCTCCTCGCTGGCCTGGCCCGCCACCGCCGCCGCGGCTGAACTGGTTCTTGCCACCGCGCGTCCCGCCGCGCAGACCCCCGCCTCCCCTCTTGGGCGGCATCCCCCCCTGGTTGGGCCTCTTCTCGGCGGGCAGCGCCGTCTTGCTCTCCTCGCGGTACTGCTCCAGCAGCTTGGCCGCCTCCTCCTTCTCCAGCTCCGCGAAGGTCACGCCGCAGAAGCTCTCACCCTCCTCGGGCAGGGAGAAGAACCCTGGGGGAGGGGGAGGGGTGTTACTGGGAGCCGTCGGGGGGTGAGGTTTGTGTGTTGCGCGCCCGTTTGTAAAGTTTGGTACATATCTGTATAGAGTTCATTTTATATTAACAACATTTTTTTTATGGATTCTCACTCAAGAACAACAAAAATACAGCTGAAAGGCTTTCAGATTGATTATAAATATACATCTTCATATATTTAATACAGACGCAGCACGGCCACATGCTTCTAATTTAAAGTGGCCCTAGCCTCATGTGGTCATACATTGTAGGGTCCATCTCTACCTATAATCCAGTACATCCCTGCATTTTAAGTGTAATGTCACTTGTCATGAAGGTGTTGTACCTTTCATCTTGAGCAGGGCGTGTTCGGGAACCTCTTTGCCATCGCTCTCCGCCTTCTTCTGGGCTCTCTGCTTGTACTCCTCGTCTGAAGGGCACACCACCACCGCCTTGCGCTGGAAGCCAGCGAACAGACACATCTTCCTCTTCTGGCCCGGGGCAGACAGGTTGGTCTGCAGGGGGGATGGGAGAGGGGAAAAGGTCATGCAAGGTCACCTCTGAGGGATTCCTATATGAACCTTTTGGCAAATTCAAAATTTTCTCATCATAAGGTCCTAATTCGTAATCAGGGATTAATAAACTACTTTTTCTAACAAGCAGCCAACAAATGCATTTTATAGTGATCTGAAACAAATACCAACTATTTCCATTGCCACTAACAAGCAGCAAACAATTACATTGTTATTTTACTACCAATGGATAAACTCACGTGGTCCAGGATGTAGTTCCTCTTCTTACGAGCGGCGATCTCAATGAACTTCCCCAGGAAGAGCGGAGCGCGCTGGGAGATGGCCGTCAGCTTGGTGGTGTCCTTGGACTGGCGCTTCAGACTGTTGATCTGCATCACGCACAAACAGGATTACTCAGTATGGCAGGATCCAAACTATTTGTGCATCGACGGAAAGGCCTGAATGTGCTAGGCTATGCTAGTGATCCCCAAGCTAACGGGTGAGGAATTAGAAGCACATGAGATATAAGGTCATGTCTAGCTCAGAGAGTATATGGCTCAACTAGGGCAGCAAGGAATTAGCACCGGCAGGGGGGTTTGATTCCCCACTGGGATCCACTAAAGCAGAATCTATGAATCCCGGTATCGGTCAAGACCAGGTCACTCATTCAAAATTAATTTCAAATCTCAACATGTTGGATAAATACAGGTCAAGCTCAAATAACTGTTTTCGATAAAGTGCGTTCGATTTACTGTTTGGCTCATTTAGAAAGGAGCAGTTATCCTTTCCCTTTATGTTGCAGAAACAGTCATTTACGGACTGAACAGCGACCGTCGGCGAAAGTTATCATGTTGGCATCCTGTTGACCACCCGACGCTACCAAAACAAGCAGGAGCGGCTTCGATAGGTGCCTGACAATCTGCTACTCAACGGTGTCTGAGATTCAGATGGGAATTCCATATCCACAATGTAATTGCTGGTCTCCACGTATCCAAATGTCAGGAGGATGTGTGCAGAGGAACAGAATGACTGACCATCATCTTGTCCACGATGGTGTCGCTGCCCAGGATGTAGTATTTTCCAGGGCTCTCCTGCACGTGGTTCTTGACCCATGTGGTCTTCCCTGAGCCGGGCAGGCCAACCATCACGATCATCTGAAACATGGGGGAAAAAAACAAGTCAGAATACACATTTTATTGTCTCGGCCAAGATACATTAGAGTTAATTATTTGTATCTTCTACAAGAAATTCTCATAAACAACAGTTGCCATGGTTTTCTTTACGCATGCTTAAAAAAGTTGAGCCAGTGACGGTTTCCCCACATTTAAGTCGGAGTGAGTTATGTATAAAAAAAAAAAAAAGAGGTTATGTTGGATTTTGGAGGGAAAAACTAAAAATCCCTAAAAAGGAATAAAATCCCCCCAAAAGATCTCCACCAAGTCCCCACACTCCTACTGCACGCACACCCCGGAACATTTCACATCAAGAGACCCACACTTATATCGCCGTGGTTACCTCGCAGTCTGCCTTGGTGTCGGGCCCCTTGGGGCCGCGGGTGCGCTCCTCGAGGGCCACCTGCTGCAGGAAGGTGTAGCCCTCCACCCTGGGGAAGTAGGGCTCGTCCAGCTGGCCGAAGTTGAACTCAACGGCGCAGTTGTGGCAGATGACGTGGGGGAAGAGCGCCTGGCCGGCCAGCGTGTCCTTGGGGACCCGGAAGGCCACCGTCGCCTCGCCTCCGTTCTTGGAGAACGACATCTCGACCTCGTCCGCCTCGAAGTCCTGGGGAGGAGAGAAACCTCGCGTTTAAACTTGTGTGTAAGGTTACTTTTAAAGAGCTTCAGCAGACTTCAACTAAAGGCTTATCAAAGTGTAACGTTAAACCAAAATGATTATTTTTATTGTGTTATTCCATTACAGCTGCAGTAATAACTTTCACCACATGGGGTCCTAAATGTCAATAGGATCCCCTAATGAACTGGAAACAGTTCTGAATTTTGCAATTGCATGTAAAAAAAATAAGTGTCAATTTGGTTTCTTAAGCCCCAAATCGCCAGAGCTTCACAGGGCATATTTCAAGGGACCCCTGTATAAAAGAAAAACACATAGTTATGCACATGGATTTTGGCGGGAAAAAAATAATAATCACCTTGACGTCCTTGGGAGGTCATTGATTTAGCCATTCAGCCCTCAAGATGGTGGTTCAAGTGTGCCATGGGTTCTAGGCTTAGATTTTGGTGGGTTTTGGTTTCTAAACCCCAAACTTTGAGTTTATAGCAATTGGCATTTTAGCCAATTGCTATAAAACTGAAGGGTTTACCAAAATGTGCCACCGGCCCCCAAGAAAGTCATTAAAAGATCTTTGTGCATTTTGTTGTCATTTTTCTCAACCCTGTATACCACGCCCATGACATCTGTTGGGAGAAGTTAAGTCTAATCTTCATGTTGCCGTTGTCTGATGCAGTTTATATGGCCTGCAGCGCTTGAAAAATAGAGTGTAGGCTTCTGCCATCCCATACAATAGCGACAGCAACACTAATTATTGGTCTTACAATGAGACAGCAGACGACGTCGTTCTCCTCATAGGTTTCTCCGAAGTCCTCAGTCACACAGTTCACCGTTTTCTTGGCCTTCCCAGAGTAGGCGTAGGAATGCTCCTCCTCGCCTGCACAGAAAATTATAAATTATTATTAGTTTCTCACTTCTACACATGGAAATGTAATGAAAATGTAAACATCCAGGTGCGTGCCTAAAATAAATATTGCCCATCAGCTAATGCAATGAGTAATTGCAGCCATTTTACACAATCTCATCCCCTTCATGACCACTAGAGGGCACTGTACCAATTGCCTTGAATAAGTAATCAATGTTGAAATGGCCATAGAAAATGGAGCCAGTATGCTTTGAATCCGTATTGACGGGTAGTTCATCGAAACAATTTGACATGAGCGATCATCCTCAAAATTCACTAACCACACCCCTCTTGGATGAGTAAAGGACTCTGTAAATCGCTGTGCACCGTCAGCCACCTTATAATTGTTGAACTCACCCAGCAGCAGACTGCCTGTGGCCAGGGACCAGCCCACCTGGACGTCATGGATCTCCATGTTCTTACTGGAGATGTGCTTCACTGGGATCTTCTCCGTGATCTGGGGACCGCAGAACAACCAAACATTAAAAGGTTTGATAATCCAATAGACCGTAACAAAATACAGCTTATTTTTTTATCTGAATTGTTCTTCCCCTTAATGTTGCTGAAACAGTTATTTAGGAACCAAACAGCGACCGTCGGTGAAAGTTATTATGTTGGCAACCTGATGACCGTCCAGCGCTACAGAGAAAGCATTGACAGCTTGGATAGGTGCCTGATCATTATACCCGCGTTATCGTTTGCCTTGTTAAGTACTGCAGTATTTTCCAGTTTTTCAGTCCATTAAGTCACCAGCAAGACAAAATATCCAAACGTGCTTCAATTTGGTACAAAATAAATCCCAAATTATTTTTCCATTATTCATCACCCAGAGATTAAAATTGAGAAAGTATATATTTAACCATTCTTGTGAAAAAATAGGTGAATCCGGCATTAAAATAACCATGTTGCAACCCCCTCCCATGTTATCAGCTTCCATGTTTTAGAGCCCACATGGACGTCGACAGACCCATGTCTCCATTGGTGGATGCGAGCCTGTCCCTGCCGAGCCATACCTTCATCTCGAAGCAGACCTTCCCAGAGTTCAGGCCGTAGCTGGCACGTCCACCAGACCACAGGTAGGCAAAGCTCTCCATGGTGAGGGACGAGGCGCTGTAACGGTCCCGGGACACCTTGAAGTGCAGGTCGCAATTGTCTGGTAAAACAGGGGGAAACAGAAGTCAGGAACGGTATGGAGCCAGATCACGGAAGGTTTGGAACCAGAATCATAACATGGTCAGCACTGTGTTCATTACTCAAACTCCAGACAGCATTGACTTAGAAAATATGACTATGGTGCTTTATAGTATCCATATATTCCCTCCAAATGCTTTAAAAAGAAAATTGATTATGTACTAGCAAGTATTGTAAAATGATGGCATATTTTTAAATGCTGACTCCTTTGCTGTATGCAGGATCGATAGACCCACTTTTGTACTGCATCTGGTTGTTAAAAAAACAGGACCAGTCAGCACTCGTTAAGACAACTACTGACAGATGCCCAAAATCATCCAAGACATAAGGCAGTTTGCTTCCAAAGCCAAACTGGTACAATGTTATATTTCTTTAAATTCAAAATTTTAGGTGCCTCTTTGATTCAGTAAACCAGTACAGCAGAAAGATGGTCAGAAAGTGGTCATATAGTGTAGCACTCACAAGTATCCAGGCAGACTTTAGTGTCATCAAACTCTTCGTCCTCTTCCTCCAGCGGTGGCACAGGGGACTTGAATGATGCCCTGGAAGCGAGACAAGAGCACAGGCCGTCAGACAGACAATTCGGGTCAGACAGACGGGCAGACAGGGTCGGCAGTCACACGCAGAGCCTGTGAAGGTGACTTTAGGTGCCACCTGCTGCAGATTACGATGGCCAGACTACAAAAATAAAAAAAGGAAAATCACAACTGGCAAAGGAAAAGTCTGGCATGGTTGTTTATGGTTGGAAAAATAACAAGACTGGCCCACCATTGCGGGCCGCACTTACCTTGCCGAGTCCAGCGTAATCAAAGAAAAAACCTACAGCGACAAGCGCTCGGTCTTGACTGCCCGGGCTAGCGGTTGGTGAAAGCCATGAGGAGTCCAGCCCTTCCCAAACCCCCCGGATTACCCCTCAATCTTTATTATACGTGTATGGTTTCCAGATGTATAAAAAAAAGTCACCCATAGGGAGAAGCATTTTTCTGTATCCAACTGCTTTTGTTTCAAAGTCCTAGTTAGAAGGTCATGGCTACCTCACATTGTCTCGTTACCACAACAAGTATTGGCAGATTTTGCATGCAAAAGACAAATGTTAAAGGCTAGAAGTTGAGCAATGCACATTTTAAAAGCTTAAACTAACACCACAGCTACTTACCAAATCTGTAGCGTTTTAAAAACCCTAGTAACTTACTTGAAGCATATAATGTATTTGGGCTCAAAAGTGCATGTAACGGAGCATAAGCTGATGCTCAATAATGCGCTCAATGCCAGTGACCTAAACAGTGATAATGAAAACAATTTAAAAGTTAGTGGGTCTGTTTACCAGTACCCATGATACTCCCTTTAAACACAGGGTTTCAGCCATCTTGTCTGTCTTTACAAAAAAAGCATTAAAAGTGCAGTTAACAATTGGGCCAGGTTAGGGGATTTACAGGGCCACGCCTAATCCAGAGTGTAAGGTCCCTGCGGCTGTACCGCACAAACACTGTAGTGGTGTCAGGGTTTGTGGAGAGACACTTGGCAGGCCATTTAAGTCCCATTTGTGTCATGGCAGAGAAAGCTAGGGATGGTCAAGAAAAAAAGGTCAGGCCCGCTCCTTCCCATAAGTAGACCAATGGAGTTAGGATTCTCGGAAGAGTCATTGGGAGCTCCATGGTGCGTGTAAATGAACGCGTTGTTGGTGTTCCGTCTGAAGCATACACACAAGACGTTTGTCTTTTCCTGCGCGTCCAGGGCAAAATGAAAAACAAAAAAGTGACTTTTCAAGCACATGCACCCACACACACAGCCATTCACACATGTCACCTGCGCAGGAGGGGAGAAAGGTGCCTTGTAAATACACACATAAAATGCTCCCACACACACAAACACACGAGATGAGACAAATATAGCACCTGAACACCGTAAAAATTGTTAACACAAAAACAAAAAATAAAATACAGATGAGAAAATACACCAGTGCGAGAGCGAAACGATGACGACTCCCGAGTATCGAATTCTTCCGTGGGCGGTCCAAAAGTTTCCGGAAATGTTTGCTAAATCCTTGTGTACTACTCTGCAGCCGTGGTTTCCCGCCCACCCTCCCTCCCTGCCTCCCTCCCTCCCATCCCACTGTTTTTCCTCCTCCCTCTATAAGCAAGAGTGCACTTTCCTCTACTTTCCACTGTGCTCTTGTTTGAGCAGCCTGATTTTTCACCTTGAAGACACAATGGGCTCTTGGAACATTTACGTGTCATGGGAAACAGTACTCAATATTCATTGATGGCTTAAAATGTGCTTCTGCTACATAACAGCAGTGTTCTGTTACAGACACAAATGTGAGTGGCAACTGCAACAAAGTCAAATGGTAAGGTTCTATAAAGTAGTCGGGATGGACCCTCAAAACATGTGTGAAATTAAAGTTATCGTTAAAGAAATTCCATTGTAGTATAGTACTTCAAAATAATAAGAGGGTTTTTGTTACTGTATGCTACTTGAGTGCATTGGCGCTTAAAGCCAATACAGATATATTTTATTAAACAAAGCTTTGTATGGCGCTTCGGGAATGCCGAAGGCCATTTTGGCTCTGTCCCATCCTTACCAGCTGTATTTGTTCTCTTCAATAAATTCAAAGTATCCCCTTCCATGTTCCTCCCGGCGTCTCTTAACACCCTTCTTATTCTTCTGATCAGCATTCGTGTCTTTGTCCGCATCCCCTTTGGAAATAAAACAAAGATATAGAATGAGGTGCTCCTTTTTTTGAGAGAAGAGAGGTCGGGCTAGCAGTTGGGTCTCAACCCACGCAGAAGCCCTTGTTAATACTCAATTAATTAATTATGGAGCATCAACTGTTAAGCAAGAGGAGACACCTCATTGTTACAATGAAGACATTCAGAGTCCACAATAAATAGAACAGTTGTAATGACCAGGTGGTAGTTACTATGTAAACTGGTCGGGGTGAACATAAAGACAACGGTATTTATTGGGATTGGGAACATACGTGTAAAATAAAGATAAGGGACACTGCTGGTCTGGTATATTCTTGAGTGTGTTTGTGTTTGAATGGGATACGTTAATCATGCAAGGGTATATCTGCCTACCTGTGCTGAACCCCCTTTACCCCACCATTTGGCTACTAGCTAATATAGAAAGTAACTAGTTTCTATGGTAAATTTGAAAGTCTATCGCCTCGCCACGAGGAAATTAAACGTGCAACACGATACGATTAAACACGACATATAACCGCAACATCTCCGCGATATTAACTTCAAAAATCACATATTCTGAATAAGGGTGGGCTAGCTAGCAGAAACTAGCACAGCACCGTGGACACAAAAGAAATGTAGCTCGCCAGCTAAGACCGAAGCGTTAGCTGGGAAGCTACCCCGCTAACCAAACAGAACCGATACCCGTGGATTTAAAATGAATGGCCAACTCCACCATCCTACTTCTCCGATAACGACTGAGCTCAACACCGACGCTTAACTTTATCTGCTTATCGTTAGAGGCCGAATATACCGATCATTTGTTTGCTAAATTACCGATACTAAGACCGCGGAATAGCAAGGATTTGTAGCTACGGGCTAGGCTAGGCTAATGAGGTCACGGCGGCTAACTCAACATGGGCATTCAATCACGTCTTCCCACCACCGACTCGATCTGCAAAACCGACACCCAGCCACGGAGCCATCCAGGCACTGCCAACACGTTAAACACAGCCAAGAAGACTCACCCTCAGCAGCCTGGTCTCCGGGCTCACCATCCTCTGCGTCGATTTTCTCCATGTCGTCCACATCAGCCTTGAGCATGGGGTCCATCTCCTCCTCCTCGTCTTCCTCTTCCCCCTCGCCCATTTCTTCGTCCTCGGCAGCGACGGCGGCGCCCTCGGCGCCATCTCCATTCGCCGCTTCTTCGACTTCATCTTCTTCTTCTTCTTCTGCCTCTGCTTGCTCTTCTCCCTCGGCCTCGTTGGCATCCATGCTTTCTTCGACAAGGCTTTCTGCCTCGCCGTCACCGGCCTCTTCTTCACCCATGCCTTCTTGGTCGGCGGCCTGGGCGAAGCCCTCGTCCGTGGGCGCGGGGTCGTCCCCGGCCAGGGCCTCCTCATCCAGCGCGGCCTGCAGGCGGTCCATGAGCTCGGCCTTCAGGCCCTTGTCCGACAGCTGACGCTTCTTCAGCTCGTCCTTCAGCTCGTTTACTTTCAGCTTCTTCACGTTAATCGAACTCATGTTGACCGTGTATTATGGAATACGTTAAATTAAATTAAAAAAACAAGAATTACGACAACAAATAATTAACGGGCGCTTTTGTAAGCGGATGTAATCTCAAACTGCGCCAAATGGCACCCGCGTTGCTAGCCCTTTTCACCGGCGAAATGAGCTCAGAGCAGTAGCGGCGAGTGTGGGGGAGGATGAAGACGGCGCGTACCGTAACTAGTAGCAGAGCAGCGCACTTACATCCCCCAATAGGCCATCTGTCACAGTCGGTCAGACCTGATCACAAAGAAAACATAACAGCAGGGCAGCCATGGAACTGAGCGAAATGGATGATATGCCAATTGGACGAATTATTGTATTTTGGATGTTGTAGTTGAAACGATAATCAAATTATAACCTACTATACTTTATACATGTACTAAACATAGGCGAATCCTACCATATTAGGAATGCATTGATTAAGCATTGACCAGATGGTAATTTAAAAAAAAAGCCTGTCTATGAAATGTCGGATAGGCCTACAGTTGACTAAGTAGGCCTAATCACATGTTTCGCCTACTTGAAGAGTAAGCCAGTCAAGGAATTTGACTTTTCCTTTGAAAACGTTGATTACTGAAATGATTAATGACACAAATAAAAGCAGCCATCATGACCTTCACCCGTACCATTATACAAGAAAAAACAACAACCTAAACGTAGTCCTACTCTTCAATCGATTATGTTATTTAAGTTGATTTAATTAAAGACTATTTAAATGTTACACTGAAATATCAACCAATTTAATAAAGGCATTTCATTTATTAAACAACATATACGGAAAACCTTAAATATCCGATAGGGAGCGCAGTTGGCTTTCACTGAGTTGTTGCAGAGAGGCCCGGCTAGAGTTGAGATAACGGTGGCGGGGCCTTTGTGTAGTTTAGAATCTGTTATAATTGGATGGTCAATGATTATCCATTTTATTATTCAAAGGAATAATATCTCCTTATTCATATTAGGGAAATTGTCATATGCCTAATCGTGAGAACCACACACATTTTGTGAGTGACTTTAACTGAGCCTGAATATCTGTATATTTTTTTTTGGGGGGGGGGGGGGGAATTAAGAGCAGATTATTTCCGGGATTAAACCCCGAGTCAGATTAGGATTCCGGGACGAGGCTGGCTCTGCGAGGCTAAAGACGTTGAAGGGTTCTTTTAACCACCCAATCAACCCATTTGATTAGACTTTATAATAAAGCCACACCATAACCGCCCCCTGGTGGATAACCTCAGACGTTCACGTTAATTCATTCGCCGGACGAGGATCGACAAGTGCGCTCCGCAGCTTCTTCCTCAAGGTCCTCAAGCGCGCTCTTTCTCACACACATCTGGACTGAGGATGATTTCAGCGGAGCATTGTAGCATTGTTTCAGCATCCACGGGAAAACTATAGGCCTACTTCGTGATGATATTGTTCCTTTCGGGGACTTTCGGGTAAAAGTAGGATAAAATCCTATACTCGCTGCCTTTGTTCGGCTTTCTTTAAAGTTACGATGTCTTATTTCCCGTGGAAAGAGGAGAAATGTTCCGACGCGGTGAGAGGGACGCGCTGGGTAAGTCCCACTTGTTCACGGTACCTAATAAAAAACGAAATTTTGGTTCATAAGTGTATATATTATTTAACTGATATTCGTGAATGCCGTCTAGCCTTTGGAACAATATTGATTAATTGTTAATGGGCTATGGGTGTGGTTCGCATCATTTCATGTTGCTGCCCCAGTTCCGTAGGCTGCAGCGCACAGCGGACGACCCTCTTTATGTGATCCAATTATCAATTTTTCGCTCCTCTCAGACCTCACAAGTGCCGAATTACAGTAAAACCATCGCGTTCTTGGCGGACGACTCTCCGAGTGGTGAAGTGGATGTCTGCTGCTCATCCCGCTCCGAGGAGCGCCCGTCCCCCGAGGGCTTCGGGACGAGCGCCGGAGACCCGCAGCGGAGCATGTCCTGCCAGAGGACGGTCAAGTCTCTAGCGGGACAGTTCGGGGGAACGTCCGGGGACAATGATCGTTTCTCACCGGCTCTCTCGGCCGGAACGGCCCGTTGTGGACTCGGTATACCGGCGGCGGTGGATTTAGGGGCTCGAAGAACAGAGGAGGAGAGAAAAGTTGCGCGCTGTGACAAGTGTTCGCTTACCCTGGTGGCGCTGAAGAAGCAGGCGCTCAGCCTGCTAGTGCAGAACCACTTCTCCTCCAAGGTGAGCACATCACGGGGGCACTCTTCCCCTCTTCAGATGGAGCAAGAACAACAACATGGATGGACCAAATATTACTGTAGGCTATATATTATTTTATATAGGCTATGTATAAACGTATAAAAATAGTCTACTACTACTATTACTACTACTACTACCTACTACTACTACTACTACTACTACTACTACTACTAATAATAATAATAATAATAATAATAATAATAATAATAATAAT
>JAOPJL010000097.1:8974610-8984648 GCA_027123545.1 Trisopterus esmarkii
GGGGGGGGTAAAACAGTTTGAGTTTGCTGTGGTGTGGTGTGGTTGTTTTTTGTTTTCATCCAACTTCGTACCCTTCAGATGTATAAGCCTTTGGTCCCCCCCCCCCCCCCCCCCCACCTGCTTCTTAATGAACTATATCTGAAAGGTCTGCATAAGCCTTAGAAAAATCTAATATCCACTCAGGTGTGTGGAGCATAGATCATCTCTAGTGGACTGTGCTCTAGTCAAGGGCTGTTATAATAATTGTCTGACTTTACTCTTACAACACACTTACGAGCCCCGGTTGCCCTTAAGCCTACAAGATATTCCGGGGTTTTTTCTCGTAGTTCTGTAAGCGTGTGTGATTTTGAAAGCCGCAGGAAGGGGCGACGGGTCGATACGACGTTAAAGGGGATGAGCCGAGCCGACCACCGACCTGTAGAATTTCATTGACGGCCCCACGGAGAGCAGTACAAACGGCACCACCGTGTAGCAGATGGCGATCTGGGTGGACGCCCACGTGATGATGTCGTAGAGGAGCTTGTGGGCGGGTGAGCACTGGAAGTACGGCCGCACGATGTGTCTCACCTGCGGGGGGGGGGAGGGGAGAGCGACGGGACGGGGGAGACATTTAGCGGAAAGATTAAGAATAAAAAGTGTCACCATGGTAACGCAGGAATCAAGGCAAAGGAAAATTAAGTGATTTGACTATTCAAATTTTTGTGCACATTTATATTCTGGAATTTTATAGTAAGGAAAGGAGCAAAGAAAAAGGAAGGAGAGTGAAGGAAGTGAAGCACGGGAGAACAAGAGAAAGGAAAACTACAAAAAGGTAAAAGGAGGAGAGAGAGAGAGAGAGAGAGGGGGGGGGGGGGGCCTGCTAGAGAACACACAGCCCGCGCGGCCAGCGTGACCACGATGCCGGTGAGGAAGGTGAGGTAATATCCAGGGTAGGCTCCGTGCCACATGGCCGACAGGATGAAGGTGGCCGCCGTGGGGTTGTAGGGACAGCGCTCGTAACAAACCCTACCGCCGCAAAACACATGCTTTAGTTACACACAACACACACACACACACACGCACAGAGCCGTAACAACCTTTTCACATTAGTATACAATGCATCGCTCGAGTCATTTAATCCTGTTTCTGTTTATTTGGTTTGAATTCTTTATGTGTATTTGCATTGTTGCACCTATGGAATTTTTACTTTATTCTTTTATTTGATCGTTTACACAGGTCTTTCCTGAGCCTAGCAATATTGTAACCGAATCTATTATCCATTGGGAGTACTAAAGTACTCTGAATAAAGAAATGGAAACCGTGGACAGCAACAACGTCACAGCCTGCCGGCTCCACCGCTAGAGGGAAACCTTTCACAAAACAGCAGCTCCATTGAGGCCCTCTGAGTGGGAGGGAGTGATTGAATGCCAAAAATAAGCTTCAGGTATTTATTTATACCTGAATAATAGATTTTTTTTCATAATTGTTTTGAAAATACCTTTAAGTGAATAGATTTGTTCAGCACACATTTTGACTATTATTTTTAGTGCGCTTGGTGGACCTATACACAGCAAAAAACAATGTCAAAATGCCACCTAGAATAGAATAGATATTTGCCCATCAAACCTACAGACTGGATGAATATTACTTTGCCTGAAGGCGGTGTTGTGTCTGGCACATATTAACAGTTTAGACACATTAAACACAGTTAATGACAAACAGGACCCCAAACCGCCGTCGTCGTACCGTTTAAGCCAGTGTGCTGTCTGGATGTTCCAGTTGTCCAGGAATACCTTGAAGCTGGTGGCCAACTGAAATCCAAAAAAGACAGAAGATCATTTAGCATGCTGCCGGCATGCACTGGGACACTCGTACCGTGCTCTGCATAATCCTCCGGGATCAATAAAACTGTCAATAATCAGTTCAACTGGAATCAATATCGGGGATCACGGTTGGGGGCATAGACTTTCTAATTATGACAAACCAATATTTTTGTTATTTTCCTGTTTAGCATGCATTTTTGGGAACAGTGATAGCGCAATCATTTGTAATTATGAAAGTGTAGTGAATAATAGATTTGATGCGCTCAGGGCTTACATGCTGGGCTATTTGTGTTTTCAACAAGCATTTCAACCATTCCTGAGCCCTTTTCCTGGATATTTGGGTGATTCATTATTTCCTGTATATAGGGCCTTTACATCCGTAAAGGAGTGTCATTTGATTACGGGTATTTTAGTCATCAAGTGTGCAGCAGTATTTAAGTAACCTCAGGAACTTTAACTGTGCATTGATCATTGATAGAAGGGTCAGTGTGATTGTGGTTTAAATGGCCTCTATTTGACCACCTGTTCTGATGTTAATAAGCCATGACAAGCCATTTCAATACATACTGTACATCTGGTTTGACCAATTCCACGACAAATATGTCGTTTGTAGAAATGGCTTGTCATGGCTCATCATCGGCACACATGGAGATGAATAAGGCGTCTTACAAAGCTGAGCACTGGGCCGGCCATGGGAGCTCCTATAGAGATATGGGAGCTTCCAGCTAGGCATTTGATCTCGTGGCCAGACATGGGAGCTTCTATCTAGGCATTTGATCGTATGGCCAGACATTAGAGCTCCTAGCTAGCCATTTGAGCTCCTAGCTAGGCATTAGAGCACCTAGCTAGGCATTTGATCTCCTAGCTAGGCCTTCGAGCTCCTAGCCAGGCCCAGCAGCTCCTAGCCAGGCACGGGGGCTCAGCCTCACCTCAATGTTTTGAATCCTGAGGTTGGAGATGAGGTCCCAGCGCGGGGAGCCGTCCAGGTTGTAGCCGTTGAACCCAAAGCCTGCGGCGTTGTTTATGGCATCCGCTGGTGTGGAGAGAGATTAAACGCCAAGTTAGAGCCAAAAACGACTACTTCCACATATACATACAACGAATAGGTACACTATCATTGTTCATATATACATATTAAGCTAGCACCCACCCAGTCGTTCACACAGCAAGTTTAGCAGTGGTAAGCTAGCAAGCTACCCAACCCTGTAGCAGCTACCTTGCGTCCACACAGTACGTTTTGCCACATGAAGCAAGCTAGCTAGCCGTCTCTCTGGCCAGCGTCGACCTACCCAGCGTCCATACGAAGTAGTACTTTGGCCGCGTGGTAAGCATGGACAGGTACAGGTACACGACCTGGGCGTAGAACGGCGTGTTGGCGATGAAGTCGTCGTCGATGTTGCGCTCGACAGGGAACACTTTGCACACTAACAGGAACACCATGAGGGAGAAGAAGCACGTCGCTATCTTCTGGACCACCACCGTCTGTGGATCAACAAGGCAAGGTCACATTGGTCTTCATTGTATACAAAATGTAGTATTACGTACACAGGGTTTCGGTTGTGCTATTTGTATTTAAATATTTGTATTTGGGCCAGATTGTTAAATGCTGATGGTGTTTGACTCTCAGTGGGGAGGTTCTGGGTTCAAACCCCAGCTCCACAGCCTACGTGTAGGTCCATGTAGATGCCCTAACCCCTAGCTGCTCCTTAGTTGACATGTACCTGAAATTTTCCCTTTGGAGAAAAAATGTCAGCTAAATGTCTACAAATGTCTACTACATACACAAATGTAATGACAAATGACAATGTTGAATTATTTTCCACCGTGTTTCAGACGATATACTGCGACTCACATTGGGTGAGGGCTCGCTCCCTTTCACTTTTCCACAAGCCTTCCTACTGGTCTCGAAGTCTCTATGACAACAGGTCCCGCCCTCGATGAAGGCGATGTAGTCGTTGTAGGAGCAGGTGGGGCCGGCGAGGATGCCCATGAAGTTACAGTTGTAGCTGAAGTACTCCAGTAAACTGGGCATTCTCCTGCACGGGAATAAGACAGAAGGTACATGTGAAGACCTACTCGTACATACTGGTATTGGGATATACTTGAATACATTCCCTATACTAGAATAAAAGTATAAAAGATAAGACAAGATATGCTTTAAAGCCCAACCTTATGGCCAATATCTTCTGCCCAGGTGTCAGATGCTCCTCCTTACGAGCCATTCCTGTAAAAAAAAAGACACAAATATCAGTTTCTATGTCCTGTTACAATAGAGAGTTGTTAAACCCGCCAATATTCTGCATGCATATATCCGCAAACTGTAATCTGTGTGTGAACCTACCATCATGGATTTCAAATGCCAGACTGGTTATTTTTTGCGTGATGACCATCATGGGCCTAGGAGAGAAATGGAGGGCAGAGGGTTTAGTTTTAGATGAAGAGATTACATAAATAATGTCACCTCTCTTCCCAGGATGGAAAGGCCTGCATGTACACACTGGCGGTTTTGAACCAGCTTTGCCAATTATATTGTTTTAAATAATTATTATAGAATAACTTTTTGCACACGGTACGCTCCATAGTCCTGTATTGCCGTAGTTTGACCTAAGTGGAACACCAGGACAATTACTGGACATATTTTCAGTCAGGTGAGGCTGGCTCTATATTAACAATACTGAATTAAGTAAAACAAAAATAAACAAAAAATCGATTCATCACTTCAAAGAGCGAACTTAGGAACTGGCATGAGTAGAAAACAGACATGAGTAGGAGACAGTTTGATCCAACTGGTCGTTTAAGAACGTGTTGTTTTGGTGCTTTGTTTTTTCATACTGCTCCATGTTAGATGTTTGTATTGACACAAGGTTACGCTTGGCTGGACTTTTACTTTGCAGAACAGAAACCAAGCATGGCAGTTGAAAAACACATTTAAACACACACACCACTACAGACTCTATGAACACAAGGCCCTAAGAAAACAACCTGGTTGTCTTCTCGTACGTCTTTGCATATAATTATTTTTGTCTTTGCATTAGATTTGAATGTACTTTTATGTTTGTGTATGTATTTGTTTGTGACCCACATATTGACCTACAGACTCTCAGATAAGCAGCAAGAATTTGGCCACAGCATAATATTAATACATGGATAACACTGCCAACTGATACAAGTTGTCGTAGCCTCCACAAGGGAATATTTGTTATTCATATCCTGCAAATAGTAAAAATGTGCATAAATATTTCTATGAAATGAATCAAGCGAAAAGGTAAAATAACCAGAGTATATAGCTTCTTTCAAAGAGTGCCATTAAATAAGCTCAGCAAAGGGGTCTTACCCTGTGAAGTCTGCAGAGTACATCCCATAATCAAACACGTAGACCCGTGTAATCTGACAGAAGCTCAGGTAACCAAGGGCAACCACCAGGCAGTATCTGAAGGAGATCAGAAAAGACAGAGAGATGAATGAACGGAATGCAGTTAGGAACCGTGATGAACCATTAGTGCTGTTAGTTTAACGCTCTTCCTGTTTTCCTGCACCGGGAATTGAACCCATAACCCTTGCAGTGTTTGTAGTCTAGTTTGTGTTTCATTCTGTATTGCGGCATGTGTTTGATTTCAACATTATTCAGTGGAAAGAAATGTGTATGATTACCGCCAAATACATACAAAGCTTGCGGTTATAAACATAGCCGTAGCCAAACACTTCTTTCATACTTTCATACAATGTACTCCACAATATCGGTGTTTATCTTGACATACTTAACGCACACTTCTACACTTCTAAACACACACTTACAGTGTGTCCATGATACTGCAGTGTGCACACTAAACGTGTGCATGTCTGTGCCCAGATATATTTGAGAAGACATAAGACTCAACCTTCTGAATGGAAGAGCATACATGTTGACTGGTGTTAATGTTTCCTGGGAATCGTCTGTTATTGAATCACTCATTGCTATGAGTGCCAAGTTTAAAGTTTAACTAACAGTTATATGTTCTAAGAGTGTGTCAGGAGCGTGACCTTAATGTTGCGCGTTTGAATCCCACACTAGACTGTTGCAGAAATGAACAGAACATCTACAGTTCTGCTAAACAGAGAAGATATTGTTAAACTGTTGGTCCCAGCAGTTACCATCAAGCCCCCAGTATGCTACTTTTTTATTAACTAGTTAAAAGTAGGAAACAGCAGTCACTGTTTAAAAGATGCATGTTTTTCTAACAGTTAATAATTTCTCAAAAGAACCTTTCTGTTTCTCATGGCTTCTTCTGATATGCGTCCATGTCAGAAGTTCATTCTAATGCAAGGAGCCTCTAGATTGCTCCGAAGTGTGGTCTTACTTGTGCATGTGCTCTACACCGGTCAGAATCATGATGCCATATGTCAGCCCGCTCTGAACCAGGAAGTGGAGGGCATACCTTGAACATACAGGAAGTGAGCAGTTAATACATTTTTCTGTTTCAGTATACCTAGTCCGTCAAACAAATCTTTGGTGTTCTATCAAAAATATTATCACAAACCAAAACAAAAACTGCAAAAAAACCGTCTTCCTAACATTTAGTAGAAGCAGTCTAATGTAACAAAGGCCAGGAAAATGCCTTGCTATGGAACCCAAATCCAAGATGTAACACACTAGCAGTCTACCAGCACATGGGGCAGTGTGGGACGATATAATGGTCACACACACACACACGCATACAAACACACACACACACTCTCTCTCTCACTCTCTCTCTCTATCCATCTCCTCCACTGAAGTTTGTCCAGCAGTTGTAGCGTTGGCAGCACCACCGTGTCTGGTTTCATAGTATATCCAGAGAGCCAGAGACAAGCTCTCATACACAGATGACAAGAAGCAGGCCATGAGCTCTACCGTCTGTAAACAAAGCACGTGATTGGCTCTCATCGATCCACCGTGTCCCTAAGGACCCTGGGAACATAAAACCCAGAACCCGCCCACACACAGACACAGGGCCCCGGAACGGGCCGCCGTATCCGACACCATCGGCACTGATCTGTCTGACGGGTCAGGCCCCTGGACTACCCTGAGAGCCAATGCTACATGCTGTGCTACACAATATGAGATATAGCTATTATATGCTATGCTATGAATCCCCTCACATGCTTGGCTACACCTTGAACACAGGAGTCATGCAAGACCACACACTATGCACTACTATAAACTACTACTACTACATGCACTACTATATGCTCAAGGCTTAAATACACGCTATGCTACATGCTATGCTACAGGCTACACACCATATTTAAATGGTACAATTTTGAAAATAACACAGGAATGTTTGTTTTTGAATAAGAAAGTACATTTTTAGAGCTCGCCACAGCCTAGCTCAACACAGCTTAGCTCAGCATAATCATCGTAATTACAATATTATTATTATATAAGACTTGATAAGACATTAGGGGATTTTGAATTAGGTAACAACACCCACCCCCACCAGTGTTTTTATTAGTGTTGTTTTATCTATGAGCATTGAGTAGTAAGCGGCGCGGCCAGGGTCAGGCTCGGGTCAGGCTCGTGAGCAGAATATCCCCAGTTTAACTCCAAGTTGGTCGACCACAGTGAGCGTAGCCAAACTGAATTTCACCCTTTTCACTCCCGACTCTCCCTTGACATCCTGTTGCCCTGACAACTAGATATATACGCACAGCTACAGTGTTCAGGATAGACAGTTTGACACTTGCATAACATTAGGTTAACTTGTTTTGCCAAATTTAAATTTGACAGTGAAGACTAAATCTTTTGAGATGAAAGTGTTATGTATAAAAGAATATAGCTGGTTGCAGGCTGTATTAGCTAGCCTAACACTTTCACGCTAATCACAATATACGGAGAATGAACACTACAAGGGAATGTTTTATATCATTATTATATGTATATATATATATAGCATATAGGCTGACACGCTTGGACGCTTAGGAAGTACGAATGATGAATCATAAAGTATGGATTAAACACACAGACTTCCCTTTGTATCAGCTAGTGGTTAGCAAAGTAACCCAATAAAAAGCTTAATAACCACAGAACACATCTGGGACTGATATAGCGGTTGGTGCTAAAGTGCTATGCTAAGACACATAAGTAACGCTAAACACCAGTTGTCAATAAAAAAAGTGCTGTTCTAAGATATACCACGGCCCAGACAGTCCAGACAGTTACTTAGCACAGACTGGTTTTGTATACCGGCTATGCTCAAACATGCTAGGCAATGCTAAACTATGCTAGGTATGCTAAGCCCGTACAATTGGGCAGCTGGGACTGATAATAGTCCACTCGTGGTCGGAGCAAAACGCTATGCTAAAATAGGCTGCTTGTTTGGAAGTTAGGTTGATAGCGTTGGTGACAGACGGACTGGACTGACCAGCCGAAGCAGAAGAGGGCGAAGTAGAGGCCTAGGAGGGTGGCGACCACATGTCTGATGAAGGGACTGCTCCTCTTGGGGTGGAGGTACAGACGGAACCAGAACGCCGTTAGCAGAGCACATAGCTGGCACACCACAAAGTTGACCTGGGGAGAGAGACAAAGAAAAGGGGGAAGAGAGAGAGATCATAAGTTGTATATCACATGTATTGACATGAAACACTGCCTCATGGTTTGACAATAAAGCTAAAGCTAAAGCGAGAGAGGGAGAGAGAGAGAGAGAGAGAGAGAGAGAGAGAGAGAGAGAGAGAGAGAGAGAGAGAGAGAGAGATAAAAAGGCAGAAAAATAAAACTTATTTTAAGACAGAAAGGATAGCTTAACTTTGTCAAACTAGCTCTTTTATGTACAGCCTGGCCCTAAATACCAGTGAACCTCAGTCAGTTAAACTGCGGCCTCATAAGGTATACAACGGCCTCTCCAGAGCGTAGCCTGGAGCGTCAGATTTGAAACAAGAGCCATTCCATCATCACACTCCACAGAGCTCCTCTGAGCAGTAACGCGTACACCGTCTCAACACACTACGCCTTGGCCAACCTTAACCCATGCAGCCAGTAACAAAGGCACTGGTACAGCTAGGCTAGCTGTGAATTTGCCTTTTGTCTTTGGCAGAACTTGGTGAAAAGAGGAAAGACTTCAACGCTTTAGCACAGATCACCAGGCCCACCTCGACCAACACAACCGGAAACAAAAGCACTGCTACAACCTGACTGGTTTTGTATTTTGGTAGTATGTGGTGAAGAGATGAAGGATTTCAACAGCACAACACCAAATGGCTGGGCCAAACTTAACCAAAACAAGCAGTGACAAAGGCCTTGATACAGCTGCTGGACCCTCTTAGATATTTTGCAGGGTAAGGTGGATCGTGGGTCGTGCGTGAGCTCTCCTTTGCCGTGATGCGGCAGTGGTGGGGGCCCGGAGGACAGGGGAAGCATCTGTGATGAAACAGGGGTGGGGGCTAAAACGGGATCAGACGGAAGCTATTTATAGCCGGGCCTGAAGAGGGGCGCCTCTACAGTCCATTACACAGATTACCTCCAACAAAGGCAGCCGCTAGCTGGTGACGTTTCTTTCCCCCCCACTGCTTCTCTGCGTGGACGCCTGTGTGCGTTTGTGTGCGTGTGTGTGTGCGCGTGTCTTTCTGAAGTATAACCAAGTACAAAAATTCACAAATGGAGTAGAATGTATATATATATATATATATATATATATATATATACATACAAAAGAGATACTGTGGTGGTACCTGGTTGTGGTTATACTGGGCAGCTACCAGTGTCCACCAGCAGACGAATGTGGTTGCACTGTTATACACACCACTACTGTCATGTTGTAGGAGCAGTCACTGAAACTAATTGTTCAAGTACGTTTGTAAGTACGTGAGTATGTCTGTGGTTTCTCATGCAGTTATAGAGCAGAACCCTGATATACTGCATGAGCCACTATTTTAATTGCACTAAATTTCTTAACACAAATGAAACTGTTGTACTGAAAACCGTCACCCTGTGAGAGAGGATGTGGATGCTCTAAACGGTACGGATATGTGTGAAAAAAATTGAATATATTTAGTGGGAGGGAGGGTGAGGGTGAAGGGGGAAAAGGGTGTGGCAAGTAATTCCAAGCTCAGCACAAACTCCTCCCAAAGGAATACGTAAATCTACAATTGCATTCTGACCCGCACAGTGGGGGTGGAAATACAGTCAGGACATCACAGGTGGATCACACGCACGCACGCACACACACACACACACACACACACACACACACACACACACCCACACACACACACACACACACAC
>JAOPJL010000097.1:8985143-9001366 GCA_027123545.1 Trisopterus esmarkii
ACACACACCCACACACACACACACACACACACACACACACACACACACACACACACACACACACACACACACAGAAAGGCACTTACACATGCAGGGTTAATCATGAGATCACATATTTCGCACAATTATAACCAGGTTATACATATGTAAAAAAACATGACTTATAGAAGTCATACAATTGAAAAACAAGTAAGTAACCTAAGTGCGGAAACATATCAATCACTTACAATATCCAGGTCCAAGACCCTACATATAGACACAGGGCTGACTACATATGCACATAATGATATCAACTCTATTGCATAAGTCCTTGTCTATATGGGTTGTACGACTCTCTGACCTGAACTACCGTCTCCTTCAAAGAGAGAGATAATATAATAAAAAGGAGAGAGAAGGAGATCAATGTCTTCCCTCAGAGAGCGAGAGAGAGACTGACTGACTTCTGGGCAGCAGCTACAGCAGGCAGTGCTACTTAAAACCCATGTCCTGGGTACTTCTCATCTGGCGCCCTCTCATTAATATGACATACGGAGCGCTGGCTCCACTGGGCCCACTCAGATGCCACAGACCGTCTGTCCAGACACACTAGCTTGCCGCCATCTTCTTTAATTCATGATACTTGTTGGTGTGTTGTGTGTTTTTTTTTTCCACCCCCGGATTGAAAAAAAAAAAAAAAAGCCTTTCCGTCAAGCTGGCCCTAAGGTTGGCAGAAACAGGAAATAGGAGGACCAGTGAACACTAGATTGCTGGAGGTCATTTTGAACTAATGGAATGGGGAGGAAGTGTAGTGGTTTACTTTGCTGGAGGGATGGGGAGTTTGTGCAGTGTTTCTGCAGGGAAATGACTGGCTGTAGGTCGTGTGAAACACAATGGATGAGTTAACCTCTTAGCTCTCCGGGCAAGAGACACGTCCACGCGGTCGTGTACAGATTTAACCCCAGAGGTCAGAGTTTAGGTCGCGCCCATCACATGAAGCGGATGGTAGGGATTCGCTAGTGTGTGAGAAGTACTATGCTCCGAGGCTCGGTTAGGGGGTAAGGGTCAGGATAGGACTGCAGGGATACAATTTTTAGCCTAGACAGTGAAGAGACTGTGTCGTGTTTATGAATCTAAGGAAATTAGCTGAACATAGGACTAGGTGATTCAATGTTTATTTAGTTCCTGTTTAATGAGTGTATAAATGCATTTTTCTCCTTCATTAGTCCTGTTTATATTGGAGTAAAAATGAATCAACCACACATATGCAAGGGAGGAGGTAGAAATGTAAGATAATGAATTAATTGATTAGTGCTTTGCACTTGGTTCTATGAACATCCTTATTGTACCAACAGCGATATATTGTTTCACCTTCTTCTGACAAATGTACTTGTTCTAAGTCGCTTTGGATAAAAGCATCTACTAAATTCCCTAAATGTAATGTAAATGACTGATATTTTCACAAAAGCTAATATACTTAAAATACTCAGAATAGATCAGCAAAACCAGTACAGATGTCAACAACAACAACACATACAAACAAATATAAACAGCGATTGTGCTAATATACAAGGAAACCTGTTTGCTAGCAGAGCCACCCCCCTCACCTCTCTCTCACTCTCTCTCTTTAAAAGCCACTCTGTCAAACTCTACCGCACTATTGGCTGCGGGCAGCAGCGATGGAATCCTTGAAGTGGCAGTTGCTAGGAGACATCCTTTTCTTAGCCAAGAGGGAGGCTGGACATAGGATTGAGTGAAGGCCATGTTTTTTTTTTTAATCAATCAGAATCCTCCTCTTCTTCGTCTTCATACGAAGAAAGGGACGGAAGGTCAGGGGTTGTTGATTAATGTCGGTGTCGTTGGTGCGATGAACGGGTTATTTACAGTAATTACAAATATAAAGCTGGACGCGATATAACTCAATGTTATCGTTTATCACGTCTGGGAGAGGAACAAGATGTTCTCGTTACTGACAGGGTTTAGCAGAAAGAATATGCTAAGCTACGGAATATGCTGTACACCCAAAATACAAACAGATTAATCAGAGAAGATGCTTTACTGTTGGGTGAGATTTATCCCTAATGAACCTGTTCTAAAACCACTAAAACTTTCAGGAAAACCTATTCTCCATCAATGGATGAGACTAGTGAGACTTTTCCTTCCAGCTTTCCTGACTATGACAGGGGAGCAAACAACAAGCATATGTTTCTCTTTTTTCCTTTATTCCTCTTAGGAATAATATTATTTAAATATATTCAAACTTCATTATTTCACATCTTCAAAACACACACTGTTGGATTGTGCTGTATACACAAATACACCACCAACAACTGATTTGAGACAAAGCTGCAAATAGCATTGTACGTGGTCAGATCTGATGATGATACGATATGTAAATTATGGGAAATACCTAGAGCTTAGCTGAATACCAATTTGGAAGTGGCAAGATGATCAATCACTCGACGGAGGTCCCTCCTCACAAAAATAAACTCCAGAAGCAAAACCAAAAACAGAAATTATAGAAACTTGACGATGGGACAGACCTCCAGGGAATACAGGACCCACCTACCTTCTGATGATGTTGACATTAACCGCTTCATCCCCTGGTTCTAGCATCTGCTCTGCCATCGGCTTCATTGGGGACCTCAACCATAGCACTCACAGATGATTAAATCCCCCACCGGCTCTCTAAGTGCACTCTCCGTCAAATACGTCGGAGCGCTGGCGATTTATGTCCACGTAACCAAGTTCCCATCATAAAGCATTGTACAGCCACACAGACCACGTTAAGACACTTAGCTGGGGGGCAATGGTTTGTTAAGCTGCAGTGTTGTGCACGGGACTTGATGACCGGTGACTCCAATTCCAGTAAAGGATAGTGGTGGGGGGGAGGGGGAATACCTGTAGGCATCCTTGAGCAAGATACACTAATCCATGCTCTCTAATGACTGAATTGACTGCTGCAAGTCATTTTGGCTAAAGGTGTCTGCTAAAGGTCTAAATAGTAAAATTAACTTGTTGAGAACATCAGAACCTCAAAATCCCCTGTGAGACCTTGCGCATTTCCACCGGAGGGTGCGGGTCGGTTCACTCTGCAAAGGTGAGGTATGGGTCATGTTTCCACTGCCAAAAGTGGGCGTGACCCGGACTGAGCCGCATTGAGCCATACTCGTAGAATCGTCCCTTCCATGTGACATGGGGATAACGAACAAACACAGTACCAGCGAGGTATTTCTGGGCAACGGCGAAAGCTTCGTTTATTGAAGAAAATGCTGAGCAAAAGTTAGCCATCCTTCTTGGACATCCTACATTGTTGCTCTTTGTACATTGTGGGCGTTCTTCTTTTTCCTTGGATTTATTAGCAGGCTACACTGCGTCGGGCTGCTATGAGATCACGATTCTAACATAGCTGCCGTGGCTATCGGCGTCCAGCTTAAACCCCGCCCTACCATAAGGGTACTGGCGGTGGTGGAAACCCGCGCCGTAACTGAGCTGGGCTACACGGCACCCTCACTACTGGGCTGAGGCGCGCTGGGTCCGAAGCGTACTCGCTCAAATGCGCCATAAGATTCCACCAGTCCCACTTGGTGAGTTTGTGACATATTATTAATGAGCTGAACTGGTCTTTTTCAGTGTTTAATTAAGGGGAAACTTGGTGGCTTAATGTGGTCTCTGGTTTCGAGGTGAGCTAGTTGAATGCTGTTTCATGGTTTGGGTAATTTCACTTTTTTTTTTAGATGTGGTTTGTGGCCTGGTGTTGCAAAGCCGATTCCACTCACTCAATGAGTTCAATCTTGTCTCACAAAGGCTCAAGTTACATGTGACTCCTAACCCTCTGATGCAGTCAGCCAATCAAAACAGTTGTTCATTAACATAAAGACCAACAGACAGAAATCTTATTTACTGTGTTTTTCATTCAGCAACAGTCAGGCTCTGTGCATTGTTCATTTGTATTTTCGGACAAAAATTTAATTCTACCAAAACCACCAGAGCAAAGCGTCCATTTGCTGACCGCTTCATAAATGAAACACGTGTGCAGGAGGAAAATATTTTAGCTCTCTTGGTCACTTAATTTCTGATATAGGAAACAAATACAACTGCTTCAACATTCCCTACCAAATCATATCTCAAATCATTTAACCCATATCGCTGACACAGATCATGAAGGCACCATTCTTTTGACCAATCACAGCAAAGAAACCACAGCTTCCACCCGCCTCCCGACTATCCTCTGAGCCAATCATAAACAAACAAACAGACAGGACTTCCAAGGACCAGGGAGTGTAAGATGTTGATCAATCTGAGCTGTAGGCCTAGAGAGTCCAGGCCTGGACACGCCTCACCATTTGTTCGGCAGCTGAGGTGACAGTTTCCACGGCAACATCCTGGGAGCGTGCAGACGATCGCCCACAGAGCGTGTGGTCTGAGCTATCAGAGGCACCAGCTTGTTGCTAATGCTGTGGCTCCTTTGATTTAGCTTAAAATGTACAGAAGGGCTAACATGCTAAGCCTAGCAGTCAGTAGAGTGGTAATTTCCACACTGTTCGTTTTGACACAATAATTAGCTTCAAACTGATCATGATCTGTACTAAAAGTCATTAGCAATCGTGTTCCTATACAGAGGAAGGATCACATGATTTCAGAAGTGAAACTCTGACACAACAATGTAACAATGCAACTAATGCAGTTTTTGTAGTTAGAAAATATAGAATATATCCCACCACAGGCAAACTATTATAACTATTTCAAGCTGAATCAACCATTATTCTGTTGATTCAGTAGATGAACAGACAAAGATGAACAGTTTAGGGAGATTGGGAGAGAGGAATGCTAGGTTTCAAAAACAGCTGACAAATAAAACACTTCTTCATTGGAACGTGCCATTTCGAGTCTCCATGATTAATTTCTACTGGGGAACACAATAAAGGCTGGTCGATATCAGTGGCAGTGATCTACTGTGAGACAAACTGTTCAACTATTCAACAGTAAGCTAACGTTGCATCTCCTTCCTGCGGCTGGGACCAATGTTCTATATGTCTTAGGTACTTCCAACACAAACAAATATTCCTTCTCACTTTATCCATAAATAATACTGGATGGGAAAAGAACAAATCCATAGACCCAAATGGATCAACAGCCCCAACATACAAAAAGCTAACTCTAAGTCCAAGATTTAATTTACATTTGTGCTTGAATTTGAGTCTAATTCGAATAAACACACTGGTTTCATTTCCTTATCCAAATAGAAGACTTTTAAATAAATAGTATACCAAGATATCCAATTTTTTGACCAGGATGTTTTGACGGCCTATAAAAGCCTATGCAAACCGAGATGCGATGATAATGTAGCTAGCTAAGCTATTCTGTATTCAGCCTGGATATAAAGAATAGGCCTATTGTACCACAAACTGATCTCCCCCGAGCTATAGAGCACCAAAGATTTCTAGAAAGCACACTTCGCACAATGAGTCACTCCGATAGAATTATCTAGAGTGATTAGTAAAATCAAAACACAGAATAATTGATTCATCGTTTTAGTTGTTCATCAAGTGAAAGTGGTGAACATTTAGTGTGTATAGCTTCAATGTTCAATGTTTTCTCTCTATAAGATGGTTATGATGAAAATACACTAACTTCTGATGGGCATTCATCATTAATCGTGGGATAAATTAATACAGAAACAAACGATGGACTAATTGATTAATACAACTTATTCATTTGTGGCAGCCATAAGATAGATATCCTAAAAACAGCAATATTAGTCTGTACTCAACCAGTCGCAGCTGCAACATCACAGTTTAAATCAGTGTCACATATGTCATGCACAACATTTGTCATGTTATGATATGACATGACATGGGGAAGAATAGAGTCAGGACTAAGGGTATTCGACTCTCAACCAAAAGGTTCTTGGTTCGATCCCCTATGTCTGCAGCCCACCAGTAGGCATGGCACCCCCCTGTCCGACCCTAAACGACATGCATCCGAAATCACAGTAAGCGGTCCGCTCAATGTCTACATATCCATGTCATGTCATGAATACAGAGGAAGACACCTGTACCCCTGACACCTTATGATACTCCAGGAATCAACAGATAGACACGTGCCGGTGCCCTGCCCTGCCCTACGCCTCTCCACCCCGAACACCCGATACCGCTCGGCTGGCAGCCGAGTGAAAACAGTCCACAACTGTTGATGTATCCTCATTAATAATGCATGCTGGATAAAGGAAGCATTTATAGAAGCCACAATGGCTCATCATCTCTCTGTACGGTAACAATTGTTTTTCCATCTATTGACTGCTATTAAGTATGTAGTCATTTTGAAAGACACTTTCATCCAAAGCAACTAGTGAATTCAGATACACTAAGGTAGGGGGAGAGGGAAAGGATATCTTGCTCTAGGAGGCCTACAAGTAGATTGCCAATGTGGCAAATCGAACCCAGTACATTTTGGCAGGGGATTTGCCCCCAACCACTACACTAACCTGTCCCGTGTTCGTAACATGTTCATAACCTGGCCCATGTTGGTAATGTGTTGGTAACCTGCTGATGAACGAAGCGGGCATGCGTGTCTGACTGACTGATGAAGCGGGGACTAGGACAGGCCTTCCGTAGTGGTACGCTGATGAACGACAGTTGTACCAGCCTCCATTAGTGCAGTCAATGCACACATCTTTGAAACTAAATGTTACACACTCCGCGATACAAACAAAGGCGAAAGCCCCGATGCGGACCCACTGGGACAGCTCATCGATATCACCGCCAGAACAGAACAGAGGGCGAACGTTACCGCAGCGTTACGGCTGTTAACCAGAGGCAGTCACCGGCCCCTTTGAAAAGTGTTGCGAGTAATGTTGCTCAAGGGCACTACAGCAGCCCATTCGCATTGATGCGTTTAACTGCCGGATCCCAGATCTTGAGTCTCAGGTCTCTCTCTCTCTGCCTCTCTCAGAGCAAAGGTCCACCCTGCCAGCGCACATTAATATCAAGAGGAGAACACACCACAGAAAGATTCCTTTCAAGAAGTAGGCCATATCTCAGACAGGGTCTGGGTGGGTGGTGGGGATGTTTTGGGGCAGAGGGTGTCGACCCATGGATCTGTGGGGAGGGGAGGGGGGATTGGAAGATAAATGGGTGATGTTGCTGAGACTGGCTGCGTGAGACAGTAACCTATGTCAATTTATCTTTAAAAGATAATGTGAAAAAACCATAAGACCATTATAAGACCACCCGTGCATACTTTACCCATAATATACCCCTATACAAAAGCGAATGGCCTGCATTAAACCGCATTATTACCAAAGTTTAGTTAATATCCATGGATCAGGCAGTGCGTGGAGGTTGTAGGCTACATGTTGATGAACCGTAAGCTACATCTTGCTTCTGAAGCGGCCCTACCGAGACGGAGCGCCGATCCACCACATGTGACAGGCCAGGGAGATCAGACCGTTACATCCAATATAGAAGCCAACCACCAGAATCACCCATCGTAGAAATGTCATCGGCTCTTCGCAGGCAAATTACGTCCATCACGCATCCAGTTCATTAGCGTATAGCACTTAAGCCAAGGTTGTCTGGCGATTATCCATTAAAGCAAGAATGCATCGTATCGCTTGCTCCAATAAGCCACGCATTAACCGAGGAAAGACAAAAAGACAATACATTTGGCATTAGCTTTCCTGATAAAAATCCCCAGCCTCTGGCACATAATTCGTTTTTACTGCTTAACAATAGAAGCGGTGGAGAACAGACAGAGCTACCGAGAAACGTCATTACAGGGAATAAGAAAGCAAAACCCACTATTATGCACACCATTTATGGATATGCCATTGCCGTGGACCATCGACAAATTCCAATCTCATCAAGGAGGGCATTGCTAATATTGCCATTTTACCCGTCTAAATAAAATCACTTAACAGGTCTTTTGAAGCAGCGCACACTGGAAGAGGCCCGCAGACGATTACATGTGAAATGTCTTCATTATATCGGCAATTTCATTCAACGCTATCCATCCCATTCGCATGTGCACATTCTTTCTTTCTCCGTGCACCTATTCGCGCATTGATACATTAGTCAGCACTGCGATTGCATCGATTGTATTAAAATTCGAGAGCCCATTGCCCACTCTCAGTCAAATGAATGCTCGAGCAGCCAGAAGCATCTCCGAAAACGCCAGCTTCGTTGCGATGTTTTTTTTTTTTTGGAAGCTCTGCGACGGAATGCTTGCCATAAACTGCGTGTATAACGGTTCTGTATATCTACCTGATCCAGGGGCAGATTTATGATTTCGCTGATGGGCTGCAGCAAACTGGACCCCGTACACGCCGGAGAGACTGTTTCAGTGGCCATGGCTCAGTCGACGTCGAGGGAGTCCTGTTCTCTTCGTTCCCTTTCCCTCTCTGTGTCTCAGCGGGTCTACGATTCGCCCCGAATCTGTCTATCCTCCTCCTTCTCGTTCCGCTCCTCCTCGACCGCCACCAGGGCTGCTGTTTGCTGCTGGCCACTACTGGCTGTAGGATGAGCTACACTCGCTGCCAAACCTCCACAGTACATCAACCAGCAGCAGAGAGTCAACGTTTCATGTCATTTGTATATTTGGCAGAAATACAATAGCCTACATTATGCAATCTATAATTAAATATACAATACAAAAAAGTGCCACAATATATTATATTTAATTATATTAGATTAGATTATATTAATTTATATTAAAGGCTATTACTCTATATTTTATATTATATTATACTCACTGAGTATAATACAATATAAAAGATATATTTAATATAATATATATATTTTTGGAGTTTCACTCAAAAATAAAAGATTACAGACCTACGCGCTACGCCTAATTGCTTATTTTGAATGTGTGTCTGCATTGAAAAATGATTTGATTTAATTCCATGCAACGAAATATCTTAGGTGATGTGAGTCTTGGTATCAATTACCTATTAATCTCTTTCCCGAGACGTTGATCCCCCAGATACCCCCCAGCCCTTAATTTTCCTAGCGGTCTGAGTTCATTCATCTGAACTAATTAGCGTATGCTGTGGGGAAAGGTCACATTAAGTGTGTTTGATAGTAGGCCTACTCATTTTTCAATCTGTTCAGCTATTTTTGAATCTAATTAAATGTATGAAGCATTGATTTTGCAGTGAATTTAATCAATCACAAAAAGCTGTGATGGTACATCGAATATTATTCTAAAATCAATCTATTGTTATGTTATAGTTTATTACATCACAATCGATATATCCTCCTCTAGATAGCCTACATCTAACTTGAGTGCTTGCATGAAAATGTTTCCTATAAGCCAATTATAAGATGTGAAGTGATATGAAGTGTTGATTTGAAGATTAGATTATTGAAAAGCATTACTTGCTATTGCTTCGCAGGAAATCATTCTTCATGAACCACAAGGCACAGGGTCATGATAACAACTACGGAACTGTAATCGTCAGTCAATTTAGATAAGATAACTTAATATAATGTAGGAGAGCCCGCCCATTGGTTCAGCAGGTGGCAGTATATAAGGACTGCTTACCAAACCCTCTTCCCACGAAGAAGAACTACCACGCCTCTGATGTCATGCGCTACACGTGATTGGCTCAAAATTTACTTCCGACAAAAAAAAAAAGTATCTTCCTTCCAGACAAGCGTGTGTCACACACAAACAAGCAAACGTCAAGAAATAATTAACCTATTATCGCTCGGATGAGTTTTTGCAGTCAGTCGTGACCATGAACAAGTGCGTAGTCTCCGGCTGCCCGAACCGTCGAAAGGGGCCGCTCAACCGGGTCCAGAAGCGGTTCTACCAGTTCCCGAAGGACCAGGCGCGGGTCAAAGTATGGCTCGCCGCCTTGAGGGAGACCGAGAAGCAGGATTCGACAGAACAACATGTGTTATGCGAAGACCACTTTCTACCGCAGCACATCACTGCCGGGGGGATTCGAGAGGACGCGATCCCGATCATGTCCCCGTACCTGGACGGAGTGCTCGGCAGCACGGACTCCCCCTGGGCCGAGGAATCGTCCGAGGAGGACGCGCAGTGGGCGGAGGATGGCGTGGAGGAGGATGCACCGCTGCCATCACAGGTAAGGAAGATGCACAGTCAACACTGTTATGATCCTAGATCGTAATGCACTGCGATTACTACGATGTCAGTTTGTTTGAAGGTTATGTTGGTTCTTAATGTATTTCCCGCATATCCTTCCCGTTGTGTTGCGAACACGCGAACGGAGGACCGCCGACGGCGAGCAACTGTTATTATGGACGAAATGTTGAGGCATTTAGTCATAATCGTTGATAGTCGGGGCATTGATATGTACACACGATCTAGGTCTACAGTAGGATGATAATCAACTCCAAGTCTTTGCTTCTTTTAATTAACATTGTTTTCATTCTTTTACAGGCACCACTCGAAAGTGCTTCAAACCGGTAAGGCTGATGTTATTACTTCAGACTCCCTCTAGCGAGAGAGAAATAAATAGTAGTGATCGTATTAACTTCTTTATAGTGGTATAGACACAAACCTTTCTGAAATGGATTCTAATGTTCCTCTTCTTTATTATTAATTGTTTAGGCAAAAGCAACGTTAACATAGCCGTGTTTCCTTCTCATTTTCAGTTGGCGTCCAAGTGAGGAGAAACTCCCCAGGCTCGAATCGTACTCAAGAAACGGTATGAATATGGCTTATAATATATCTTTTATAATCTATTCCCCAAAACTCCAAGCAGACCTGAACACAACTAATATTGGTTTTATAGTATAAGAAAAAATAAATACTTTTCAAATGTTTTCTTTTATACTTTTTATGTTAATTAGTGGTGAATGACAACGACATAGCCCCTTCATGAAAAACAATAGTTTCTTCGAGTATTGGTTTATATATTTATTCACAGTAACCATGTGTCCAGATGTGTCCCTGGCATGGCTGACCAAGGCCCTGCTGCAGGAGATGGTGAACGCCCCAGACGGCGTTCTGGACCTCAGGCAGGCGGTCCTGAACCTCAAGACTCGACGCCGACGAGTGTACGACATCACCAACGTGCTGTCCAGCATCAGCTTGATCAAAAAGGAGTCTGCCAACAAGGTCAAGTGGATGTACGTATGTATGTAGTCTCACAAATCAGACATTAGATGAAAAATCGAATGAAAAGTCTGATCGCAGACAAGCTCAAATCTGGGTGGCATTACACCTTTTGACCAATCATGTGGCAGTACAAAATGGAAACGATACAAAATAAAATATAAGAACAGTCCATCCCAACCCCAACCCTGGGATGGACTGTTCTTATATTTTATTTTGTATCGTTTCCATTTTGGGATTTAAAACAATGAAACATTATTAAACACTCTCATAGAAGAAAAAAATCCATTAAAAGAAATACATTCATAATCACATACCATTCAACCTTACTAACACTGTCTATCTGACAGTGTTTCCATCCATTCTTGTCTTAACTTTTTCTATAACCGTGTAGAGCTGTCTCTGTATGGTACTGTGAGATGTGAAGACCACACTTTCTCCCGCTCCTACACTCCTAACCTGTCTCTCTCCCTCTCCCAGTGGGAAGACCCCTGTGTCGTGTTTCCTAACGAAGAGCCAGCAGAGCTCCCAGAAGGAGTTGTCCAACCTGAAATCTGTGGAAGACTCTCTGGATGAGGTCATCAAGACCTGCGCCAAACAGCTCTTCGACCTGACCGACAACCCAGACAACATAAAATATCCTTTTCATGCCCAGGTCAAAGGTCACACAGTTATATTCATGGTTATACCGCAGATACATTTTTGTATCCGTGGAAAGAACCAGCTGGCTTTTTATCGTTTTCTAGGGTATCTTAATGGAATATATATTTTCATATGACCTTCTACTGACGGCCCATGGACAGTGCTCTATATCGCCACACTATCCTACTGATTATCACTTTGAACCAGTACAACCCCTAGTAGACAACTGGCAGCCAGTGGGAGCTGGCCAGCACAAGAAACCTTAGTCTTAGGATAAGACCCACGGTTCTTAAGTGTTAAACAGCTTCCAAACCCTGAATACGTGCATCTAGTAAAAGATTGAGTCTCCTCCTTGACTCGCCATGTCTCTACGTCCGCCTACGTCACCTACGAGGACGTCAGCCGCCTCGAGGTGTTCCAGGACCAGACTGTCCTGGTCGTCAAGGCTCCCGAGGACACCAAGCTGCAGGTTCCCACCCCCAAGGAGGTGGGTTGATGATGTCACCACTGAGGTCCCACTGACCGACCTTGGGCAGAGTTTCTGTTTCACAGGTTCATGGGACAGAGCTTCAGGTAGAGCTTGAGGTTGCTTGCGCAAACCGCAAACCTTTCATGAGCCAGTGATTCAGCATCAAGCGAAATTAAAGCCCAAGTTCTGATATTTCAAATGTTTGGTCATTGGCCAAACATTTGCATCTATTTGCGTATTTGCATTGACTTTGTATTTGTCGCTTTTGGTGTGACCACAGTGTTAACAGCTGATTATGGTCCCACGTTCACGCAGTAAGAGGGGTACGGTACTTGCGTCCACCGCAAGTGCCTGACGTGCGCCATCATCATCATCATTCATCATCGTTATTGCGTTGTGTGAACGTGGGACCACAATCAGCCCTTTAGGGTGAAGATACAAATGTTCTAACATGTGGTGGTTCGGTTTGGCTTCTACAGGAAAGCATTCAGATGAACCTGAAAGCAGTGAAGGGTCCAATCTCCGTGGTAATGTCTGAGATGGGTCTCCACCCGGGCACTAGCACCACCACTGGGGAATGCTTTGTAACAGTCGAGCGGAGCCGCATCCGAACAGTTCCTTTAAACACAGGTAGCTCCCACAGCCATGGTATCCCACTCCCACTTGTGAGGTCACTACAGGGGTACTTTTACTTGAGGTGGCTTGTAATTATGGCAAAAAATCCATAATACACAAATACACTTGTGTGGTGCCATTTTAGCCCTTTGGAAACATACAAGATCATTAAATAGCATTGTTATAATGTTAATTATACATACAACATAATTATAATAGTAATTGGTAATTGGCGAAGTGCTCTTGCTATGGAGATCAATTATGGAGTCATGCTGTGGCAATGTGCTTGTAATAATAATCATTGAATAATTGTCTAAATGTTGGGATCGAACAGAACTGAACAATGTTATTATTTATGATTTCAGCAAGAGGTCATATAGGTTTTGTTTAATTTAAAATTTTCTACTGTGTTTGCCCGTCATGGACAGCAGAGGGAGCTGTTATACTTCATGAAGGTTACATGGTCAAGAATCGTTGATGACGATGATGCCTAATGTAATTAATGGACAAACAAAGATTTCCCCATCATAATATTCTGTGATGGTGTTTTGTCAGGTTTTTTTTAATGTATATTCATAATTACAAACGCAATGCAAATCTCATGAAACAAATGTTTTGCACATGTGGATTCTATAGCTAGAGGAAGTAAGTCACTTCCTTAAGAAAAGCCACGAAATGGACCATTAACTTTTTACCATTATTCATGTAGTTCTACCCTTCTAAAATGTTATTTATTAGGTCTTCACAGAGCATCTGTGGGTACCTATTGTTATTTTAGGGATTCTTATTCATTTAAATAATTTCCTGTTTTTCAGATTCAACTTTTGCTGTTAAAAGTTCATAGCCAACCAACCACCGAACGACAGAAAGACCACCACCTCGTTCTCCTGGTTCATACTCTGGCCTTGGTAAGGCCCAGGAAATAGAACGCCCATGAGATGATTCCTCTTTTATTTTATGACTTAAACCCACTGTCATATCTCATGCTTTGGCTTCCTCTCCATTTTGAGAGCAGTGATGAAGGGGAAGCGATTGGTCCTCCTGCTGCTATAGGGCTAGTACTAGTCTAGTTAAGTCTAATAGTTTCCATTGTTTTGATGGTTTATCCAAATGAGATCGCTCCACCAATGAAAAGTTTCCCCAACACCAGAGTATTTATATGGTTGTGGAAAATATCATACAGAAATTGATGGTGTAAAAAAAACAAAAACATCCTAATTTGTATAAGCTTAATTCCTCTATGTGTCTCATTGCAGAGTATCTTGTGTTTATTTTTTTATTCATCACACAGCAGTGCTATTGTCTATTGTCTTGAGTTAGGTATTCAAAATATCTACACTTTTACGTTTGCTTTGGATGTTATTCAGATCATGGAATGTCAATCAGGTTGAATGTGTTTTATTGTACAGATGTGTGCATTATGTCATACACTAACTTTTTTATTTTATAACTAATAAACCCAGTCCTTTTGACAACATGAAACGTTCATGTCTAACGTGCCGTTGCCTCACTGTAGTTACTCAAAATACCTCGTACCACTTTTCTTAAGTGGGCGCAGTCAACTCTAAATCCATGGGCGGCGCAGCCATAAACGTTTAGATAAATGTTCTGTTTCGGCCATGCCACTTTGGGGTTCCAAAATTGACACGGAGCTGCAATGTCCACACGTTTCGAATCACTATTTAACCGACTACATAGTCGTGCTCCCTGACGCGGATTTAGTGGAAATGGACTTGATTGAAGACTTAACAGTCTAGCGCGCTAGCACACAACCTGTCACGAACATTTGAGCCCGCCCCTCGCGCTCAGGTCGACGCTCCTAGTTCCTGCAGTCGTCGACTCCTCTCCCAGCTTGGATAGGTGGCCGCCGATGCTTGGTTATTGGGCGAGTGTTTCGGAGATTTTGCTAACGAACTAAAACGTATAATTAGGCACCTTTTACGGGAGTATTTGATCTGTTGGCTGACATTTTAAAATGAAGAGGACTGCTTTGGTAACACTGATCTGGACTACTAACTTAATAGAAGTAGAATTATAGGTTACCTTTTCCCCACACAAATAAGCTGCGAATGAGTTGCCTGCGAGTCGTTTAATAGTATTAAACGCCGGACACCACCGGGACTTGGAGCTGCTTCCGCACTTGACGGCTCATTGGAAAAAGGCACAATGCCAGAGGATATAAGTGTCGGCGAGTTTATCTCTGAGACCAACGAGGACTATAAAGCCCCCACCACCTCCAACTTCTCCAAACGGCTCCTACACTGTCGAAACACCGTATCCGCTTTGGAAGAGGTAAGGTTCGACCGACTGTCACTGCAAGGTTTAGCCTACTAAACCTCCAAAAAACCGTTTAGAAACAACAAAGTTCCGCTTCAAGTTATGTTTGACCAAAAGTAGGAACAGAGAATAGGTAACACCCTGCCGGTGTAATCGAATACAAGTTTCCTCATGGGACTCGTGCAGTTCCAGTACAGTGCCATACTTTTAGTATACCAGGCTTTTACCACACTGACCAGACTGTCAGTAAATCACGCGCATCGGTGCAACACCTCTCCTCACATCCCAGCCCAACCCGACCCCAACAGAAAGACAGCCCGTTTATATGTTATGATTGATCGCATGACAAAGTGCACAGGCATAAAGGCTGGTCTGGTGAGGGAGGCCCTGAGAACTCCACCTGGGGGCCCAATGCTAGGGCCTGTCCTCTCTTGTACCAGCATGCACTCTTATCTAGCAAGATGGATCCTCTCGCTCTCTCTCGCTCTCTCTCTCTCTCTCTCTCTCTCTCTCTCTCTCTTTTCAAATGTTGTTACTGGTGTGGAAAACGTACATTCGTTTGTTTACATAATAATAAACAAAGTAACAAACATGTTTGGTTAAGAGGTAATGGTCGTGATAGGGTCGAGTTAATCAAACAATTTCTCCCTCTCCCTCAATGTATCTATTTGATACATCGCTATATGTTAATTAATAATTAATTAATGAACTCTCCTTCTGCCCAGCTCTCTGTGTAGGCCTTCATGCATCGGGACTCTCCCTTCACACGCATCCATCTGTTTCAGGAAGCTGTAGATGAGATTATCGGGGTTTTTTTAATCCTTATTTGGTTTTTATTGTGTTGTTGGTTATTATAGCTATAGCAAAAAAACATTGTTGTAACGTGTTAGCGTACAGCTGTGCATGTATCAGCATGTCTTCACAACGCTTTGTGGTTTGTGGACTGCAACCATATGCCTACCATACTTGCCATACATACCACACTATAGTTTCCCCCATACTGTGTATGACCATGCAGGATTATGGTACCATAACTATGGACGGTGTGTATACATGTGCGGGTGCGGGTCTATGCCAGAGTGAGGTGTGTGTGTGTGTGTGTGTGTGTGTGTGTGTGTGTGTGTGTGTGTGTGTGTGTGTGTGTGTGTGTGTGTGT
>JAOPJL010000097.1:9028554-9044168 GCA_027123545.1 Trisopterus esmarkii
TCAAATCCTGCTACCTAGTGGTTCTGAGCATGCGCATCTCGAAAATTCACGATCCTGCGTGCGCACCGATCAGTTTCAACTACCGTTAGGCTGATGGTGAGTATTTTCTTTAAAACATGTTTTTAACTCCGCAATTATCTTACAAATATGTTTAACATTTTCTGATGGGTAGCATGATTTGATAGACTCCGCTATCGAATCGCGCTACGTAGCAAAATATGACAATGGAGCAGAAATCGGCTCCGGCTCTACCGAGAGCAGGGCTCCTCTTTGACCATTTGTGTCTGAACACCGCCCCCATACGTTTTGAGAAAGACACACATTTAAACATGTTATAATAAGAGCTGCGTTTAATTAACGGCATCCAGAAAGTGTGCAACGTTTTGAAACATAAACCAACAAGCTGTCGATAACTTTATTTACCAAGGAGCTCGTATCGAATTGTAACTTACTGGGCCTCTCTCTCAACAGACGGTGGCAGTGTTGAGCCGACGACTCGAGGCGTCCTGGTCCTCCTGTGGCGCGATACGATACTGTAAGTTGTAAATGGAGCTGGGAACTCACCTTCCATGTCGCTTCACCGTCTCACACCAATTAATCAATATTAGAAATGCAATAACTCTTACCTTGGTGAAGTTAGTTTGGAAGTTAGTTGGATATTCGACAGATATTTGCATATGCAGAACTGTTCTACCAGGTGGTAGGCCTACTAATTAGACACACCCGAGGATAATATAATTTGTTGCACCTACAATTGTATTACAATCTTTAAAGAATCCCATTCATTTCCTATGGAAAATAGCTTTTTGCTCAATTGCTTCCATGTAGCGTCCAATTGTCACTGCATTATATCATGTTTTCTATTGCAATTATTTCCATTGATGTTATGTGGTCATTTGTGTTGCTAAATATACCCTATAGGAGGATAGAAAGCGCTGCTGACTTTTTCTTTCCACTTTTTCCCACTGGCCATGGCCATGCAGTAATAATTGTGTGTAAAGAGGGCGTTGGCACTCTTTGCTCTGCCACTGCATGTGTATTTATCTTGTTTTTATGGTTTGCATATGAGGTGGTCTGCGGAAGGTCTTGATGACAATTTAATGGTACACCACCTGAAAAGTCGTCAGAAACGTATAATAATAATCTGAGCCGGTCAATGGGAAAAAACAAGCACTTTTAGAAGAAAAAACATTGACATTGCAGCCCGTTTTGTAGAGGTCAGTAGTGTTTGTTTGCATTAGCACCATAGCCCAAGTTATCTGAAAATAGGCTGAAATATCCAGATATTTACATCCTTCAATTGCACAACCAGTCCTTGCCATCATCTTTGTATGCATGCCTGTGTGACTGTAGTATGTTGTGTACTGGTTTTGAATACATGTATATAGATGAGCTATTTAGTCAAAGCTTGTATCAGGAGATTATTACATTTTCTAAAAGTACAACCAAAAAATGTGCTTGATGCTCATTTTCTCTATTGGCACACAAACACTATAAACACCGACATACAAATACCATTGATTTATTAAAAGAATATTGCAAAATAAAAAGGTTTTCCCAATATGACACAACCCGCGCCGACAATGTAGAGTTCTATACTCGACGACTGAAAGATTAGGATAAAATACATCAAACCATAAGATCATGTGTTGAAAACCACAAGGTTACAGCTACATTGGTGGGTCAGAGCAGGGGAATGAGTAGAAAACAGATGGCACCCGTCCAGAACAGACATTACTATACTTACAGCTTTTATCACTACAGTGACCTGTGGTGTTTGGTAAAACAGCACACTGACCCGCATCACAACAACAGAGGTTCTGACACGGGGACTGTCACAAAGTATTGTCAAAGACCGCATGGAGGTAAATAAATGACATGTAGTGTTTATCATATGAACAGAACTTAAGACACGATGTCATCATGTAACATGACATGTGCACACAACATATCAGCCCACAATGTGTAAACCATATTTATCAGTATGGGTACAGTTAAAATACTACAAACAATTAAAATAAAGTGTGAAAAGTGCCAACAGCCAACCTCTCCATGGCGTTGTGTTCGCAATATGGCCAAGTACTTAAAGAAGTAGTTTGAAGCATTCAAATGCTTATAGTATTGTAGTGCATCCACATAACACTTGATCTCTTTAAACAATCCCAAAACAGGGCAGGATAAGGTTGTGGTTAGGACTTTGGCCTCCAAGCAAAAGGCCTATGGGTTTGAACCTTAATGTCCACCTGGATGCCTTATCCCTTATACACTTCTCCTTAGAAATGTGTGACTAAAACTAAGTAAGCTGCTCAGGATAGAAGTATTGGCTAAATTACTAAATAGTACCACAAATGGAACACAGATTCTTTGAACCTGAAAATGGTACCACAGATGACCTTATCAAGACAGTAGGAATTCCCCTGTTTTTTCCCTCCAAATAAAGCTTTGTCAGTTGTATCCTCAAAATCCCTTCTTTGGAATTCAAGCATGTCTGGCTAACTGACAAATCAACAAACCAAGTGGTATCACCTTTTAGCCTAGCTTAATGGGCATGATTATAGCAGGGCATTATGGGTAAATGTGTGCTACCACAGGCTCACACTAACACACTACGATCCTATTCACTTGCTAGATTAAGATTTATATGGCTTTGATTTCCACTATGTTTATAAAAACATAATTTCTTATGTGTATGTAACGTGTTGTAAAATGCAATAGAAAACCAGTTCTGTGACGCTGGTGAAATCCACTAAAATGGGACAATATGCCTGATAACGGATTGGGATTATAAAATATTAACACTGATTTCAGGTTCTGAATGTTAATTGCTCATAATGTGCGATTGTTTTTTTTTTTCTAAATAGAAAATAGATAAAAATCCTGTGTCATAGCAACGTGGCGTCCCATGTTGACAATTTGACCTAACAACCTCTGCCGTCCAAATTAACTTTGAAATAACCATAACAATGTGTATTGACTCCTCAACACTATTCCCAGAGAAACGTTTTCCCAGGTGCCCCCGCTCTCTCTCTCTCTCTCAGCACTCTGTCTCCTTGCTGTTGATGCGTCTCTGCCGCTGCAGCCTGAATGACTGTGCTTTGTCACTACGTCCGGCCAGGGCATGCTCTGTGAGGTCCTCAAACGAGCGGGCGGCACCCATGTGCCCCCCCACCCCCCTGGAGAAGGCCTTCTCCAGCACATCCTGGTCCAGGTGGGGGTCCAGAGCCGGGTCCTCCTGGATGGTTGCCATGATGTGGGGGCTGTCCAACGGGGCTAGTCCGGGGCCAGAGAGCGACAGAGGGTGCGATTGGCTGGGAGAAAGGAAAAGGGCGGGGCTTGAGAAGGGTGGGGTGCTGGTCTGTTGGGGTCCGGAGGGAGGGTAGAAGCGGTATCCCGAGGAGGGGTGAAGTGGTTTGAAGATCTGCATGGTGGCCGGCTCCAGGCTGCTCATGAGCTCTGCGTTCTGGAGACACAGGGGGGTCAGAGGGTCAGGACACACTGCTTGGGGTCCAAAGGTCAAAGGAAAAAAAAAAACTTGGGGGGAGATCATACTCACGCTGGGGAAGAACATGGTCTTGGTGTTCATCTCAAACTGCCGGTCGAGCTTCTTGTCCTACGGAGAAACACGATGCAGCAGTCAGGAAGAGCGCTTGTGAAAGGGACTAGTTCAGCGTGAGGTATTTGCATTGACCTGGGTCACAATGACCCAGGTCACAGTCTTAAATGGCTTCACAGGACCTCATTAACACCAACCGTACCCTAAGAACCTCTCTAAGACAATGAGAATATTATGAGAGAAATTCAAGGCACTAAATATTAAGAACAAAGAGGGTCAATAATAGACAAAAGATGACTAATCTTTCAAAGACAAAGACCACTAATGCTTATGGAAGAACGGTTGACAGAAAGAAGTGTAAGGGTTAGGGTGTTCCGACGCTTATCTGAGGTGCACTTTAAGGTCAGCTTGGGTTCCATGAGCAAGATTCCCTAACGCTCCTTCTTGTCTTAAATGACATATACCTGGAATCACCTTCAGTCCCTTTGGATAAGAGCATCTGGAAAATGACAACAAATCCATAATAGTAGACTACACTGCAGGTCAAGTCCGGATTCAGACCCTCCACTCACCACACAGTGGACCAGGATGCTGAGAGGGACCCAGAAGATGAGGGAGAAGCCCACCACCGAGCCCACGATGTTGTCTGCCAGGAACTTGCCAAACGTGTTGATGTCCAACTTGTCGATGAAGTCCCACAGACGCTCGATCACATCCTGGACCTGCTTCATACACTTTCCCTGGAAAACGACACAGGAAGAGACCGCTTGAAAAATGACAACTGATCACAGACCTCCCCTATCATAGTTGGGATAAGGAACCGCAAGTAGACTTGTGGATGTGGAATTATAACCCTAGACAAGAAATATCAGACTAAATTGGAAGTATTGATCCTGATCATTTGTCTTACCGCTCCATCGCAGAAGCCCACGGTGCATGGCTTCCCTTTGCGCAGGAACTGGAAACTGCCGGTGTTGTCCTGGTAGGGGGCGCACACTCCCCGCAGACTCCGACAACACGTCTTACAGGAAGAGTTGGTTTCTGGGGGAGAGAAGAAGAGGCCAGCTTCATGCCCAACTCTATTCCCAAAGGAGCCTCGTCCTCTCCACTGAACAGTGTGATTTGATTTCACATGATACCAAATAGTGAACACCATGGACGGGTAATTTCTCCGGGAACTATCAGAATCATCATCTAAGACAGTTTCATCAAGTACCTCCGGCCATAAACATGCACACTTTACATCAAAGACAACACACACTTTAGGTCCAGAGACTTGACGAGTGTTCCATCCACTCACAACACCGTGAGTGTCCATTCTGAGCACCACCTCCTTAACCACTGCAGTTGTACATGCCATGCTCTATATCAGTTACAGTGAGCTAAACCACAGTGGGGCTGATCTGTTCCACCAGGGGCCGTAGTACCGTTACAGGCACAGGACTGCAGGCTGAGCACCGCCTCGCAGAAGGGCACACACTGTCCGTCAGCACACTGTCCGTTGTCCAGACACACCGTCTGGTCCGGAGCGTTCTCGGGCGGGGGACACTCGCTGCTGTTTCCTGTGGTCAGGAAACATGAGACAGGAAGTTGAGGGCAAGCCCAGGACGACGGCTAATCAGGCCATTGAAAGGATGTTTCTGCACTGAAAAATGCTCACATGCGCCAAATGAGTGCGACAATGGCGGTTGGTACACACTTAGAAATGGTACATAGGTATTACAATCTACACTTATCAGTAGAACAGTAAGCTAACGCTGGTGGTCAGGTTAACCAGGGAACTGACCTGTGCAGTAGGAGTTTCCCTTGCATGTGGCGTCGATGGGTTCCTGGCAAACCTTGCCCTCCGCTTCAAAGCGACAGTCTTTGCAGCAGGCGCTGTTCCTGTCACTGCACAGCAAGAAACACTCATCAAGAGTAATGTGGTGATAAATTGTAGAGCACGTTCAAATGAGGTTGCTGGCCCTTCACAGTTTCTGAGAACTAAAGATTGATTCTTATGTAGTTTATCTGCAAGTAAATATAAATCCATGTGGTTTATCTGCTTGATCTCTGCAGTAGTTTGGAGCGCTTGTGAACGACTTTGCCATTTAATATCTCTTATAGGTGAAGCCTGCATGACTTTTGAATGTTAGAAATTAATGTAGGAAACTGGTGCACCCCTGGTGAAAAAATCCACACAGACGTGGAAGTTAGGAAGAAGGGCATTGCATCCAGAAAGAAACAACGCTCCTCTGTACGCCTCCATCACTGGACAGTTCCTGTGCTCATCATGCTGCCTGGCTCACCTGCACTGGGCAGTGGGCTCCTTGAGCTTGCAGTCGGAGGTGCAGCAGGGGTCCTTGTTGATGTGCAGCAGGCCAGGGTCGCACTCCTCGCCCTGTTCCACACGGGAGTTCCCGCAGACGTTGCTGTTGCGCTCCTTGAAGCAGGTGGGGGCCCTCAGCCTCAGACGCTTCACGATGGACCGCTTGCTGCATTCGGAGAACAGCTGGGGAGACACGAGGTGGCAGTCACTCCTCTGATCCAACAGTGGGAGAACAACTCAACTCAAGCTTTTGAAGACGGAGGGAAAAACCTGTATTAACCAAACGCACCTCAAAGTAAAACAGGATATTAGGACCAGACAGGGTGAATGTACGAGCAGTTAATGACCAATGGACTTATATTGAGGACCCAGTTAATGCCAATCCCAACCACTGCTGTCACCACGACAACAAAATATCAACACTGTTTTTGAGAAAAATGCATTATGACGATTTGCCAAAGAAAAGGAAACCTCTGAAGAATGAAAATATGAAATAAGAAACGTCCAAAAAGAATATCAATATTGTGCCACGTACCTTGTTGTTGACGTGGTCTCCACTGACAGCGATGGGGTACATGACGTACTTGCCCCCCTGGTCCTCCCTGGGGGCGCAGTCCGGGATGTTGTCCTGGTCGTGTTCCGCCCCGAAGTTATGGCCCAGCTCGTGGGTGGTCACCAAGTCCGCCTCCTGCAGCGAGGGGGTTGGGGACAACGTCACGACTGGGCCTCGCCAAGGGAGGGTTGTGGCTTGATTTATTGTCCTCCCAACCTACCTTGGTGAGGATGGTTTTCCCGTAGTTCTTGGTGCTGGTCAGTCCGGTGTTGAGGTAGATCGCTCTGTGCGCACTGGACGGAGATGGAGGGCATTCTGATAGAGCAACACACACAAAGGAACATTTAAGATCATGGTTATAATAAATCATTATTATTAAATCCTTAATAATTTTATTATTCATTATTAAATCCTTAATAATAATAATCATTTAACAAGAAAATTCAAATAAAAAATTATTATTAAATCTTAATAATGTAATAATACTAATAATAATGTAATAATGTGTAATAAGGTAAAAATAATTGTAACTACTATTAATTAAAAAATAGCTGTATTTATAGAGCAAGTGCTGTAAAAGTCACAATAAAACTATAAAAGTCCTGATAAAAATAATTTGTTTTACACTGCTACACTCCGCCTATAACCACCTATATACCTACAGTATAATGAGCTTTAATTCACACTGGATCAAAAACAGCTGGGGCTTACTCTCAGAGCAGAGTCCTCCAGGAACGCCAGTCTTAGCGGGAGCAACGTAGGCCAGGCCCAGGGTCCCCTCGTCAAAGTCCTGGTAGGTGAACAGGTGAGCCAGACACACCTGGGAGGCCTTGTCCGCTATGTCCTGACTGAACTGCTGTTAGGACCAACAAGCACACACACAGCATAGGCGTCAGCCCCAGGAACCAAACGGAATGAACTATCTTTAAAGGAGCATCCTGTAAGATTTGGCCGAATTAGTCCTCCACACTTATAGGGTGCAGCATATTACCAGAAGGTTATGGTGTCCACCCCTTTTGTATTCTAACTGGTCTGAAACGTGTTTTAACAAACGGCTAACTATTCAAAAATGTTTACACTGTCAGTAACGTTATACAAGTAGCTACCTTTATAAGCTATTGCTCTTATTATGCTTCCATTTCAATCATTTACTTTATTTTTCACGATTGAGGGGGGGAATATGCAGTGGGCAGCACTACTCTCATCCTCCCATGGACTGTGCAGACTGGACACTGCAGTCACAGTGACCTCTTGAGGTACAAAGTGGTATTATGAGACCTTACTGGCCAGTGCTAGTTGGGCTAGCTGCTAACTTAAGTATATATCTCTGCAACACAATAAATAGATCTCTGTCAAAAGGGTTATTTCTTGACATTCTGATGCTAATTGTAGGTCTTTTCTTTAACTAATAAATCTCACACGTTGCACCTTAAATGCCAAATAGTAATAATAATAATAATAATATAAATGCAGTATTTCAACGGCAGGCATGTGTATGCATATCTGTCTGCAACTTAAATGTTAAAGCATGCTTACAGGTAGACTGCAGACATTGCGAATCAAACTCAGAACCTTTTGCTGGGAGTAGAAAACCCTAACCACTACAGAGCTGCCAACTCTCACGGTTTCACCGTGTGACACACGCTTTTGCCTGTTTACACACGCATACACGCCACACATCCAATTTCTCACGGCAAAAAAATAAAAATAAAACCCGATCTTCAGCCAAGACGCGTTCGTTCCTTTCCAAACTCCCCAACGGTAGATGGGCGCTGATGAGCTTCACCCCCCCCCCCTTTGTAGTAAGTCAGGGTTTGTACTTTGCCTCAAGGGGATGATTATGTATTTCATTTTATGTATTCACATTGTTCATCTCTCTATCTCTCATCTCTACATCCATCTATCTGTCCATCTCTACATCAATCCATCTGTCGGTTTGAAGGCGGCCGGGGTAGCGTGGTGCCTTACCTCCAGCAGTCTCTTGACGTCCCAGACGCCCTTACCAGTTGTTGGGCTGCCTTTCATGTTGAAGTGGGCCCCTCCTGGGGGGACTGAAGTGGGAGCCTTCTCAATGATAATCTGGAACAGGAACAGATAAATACCAATTGCCTCACAATCTTCTGTGGTAGCCTCATGCATTCTACATCTATCCATCCTGCCTTTTGGTACTGCAACAGTGCCATTGGTTTTTATCATAGTAGACACATTTAGCAGGATCTAGTCTATAGTTATCATGCTCATTGAATGTCTTTTCCTTAAAAGGATCATTACCTGTTGGATCTGGACACCATAACCTTTGAACTCTTCGTCCCAGGAAGTGTTCCTGTAGATATCGTCCACCCGATCAATAAGCTCAATCTATACCAGTCCCAGAGGGTAGAGGAGACAGAGATGGGACGGAGAGAGGGGGTTTAAACATGCTATATGATATATTGATATATTAAGAGCTTTTCCTGTGTGTGTGTGTGTGTGTGTGTGTGTGTGTCTGTGTGTGTGTGTGTGTGTGTGTGTGTGTTGTGTGTGTCCAGGTATTTATCCCACAAATATGTATATGACGTGTGTGTATCTGAGGTGGGTGTGAGGCTATGTATGAGACCATGTATGCGTCTGTCTAACCAGGTAGTTCAAGGTGGCGTAACAGGTGTGTGTATCAGACACGTGTGTGAGACCAGGCGTGTCAGACTGACCAGGTAGTTGAGGGTGGTGCTCTCCTCATTGCGGCCCATGTTCTCAAAGAACCGGTGGTCAGCCACCAACAGCAGGGGACAGGTGTTCTTCTTGTGGTCGTACACCTGCCTTTTCTCTCTGCCTCCGGCCTCTGACAGGCACAAGGGGTCATCAGAGATTACACGTTGACCAGGTTGATCAGTATTATGTAATCCAAAGCGACGTTAAGCGGATGATTATACTGACTTTTGATGACTGCGACAGAAATTGTGCATGTGTGCATGTGACAAGTATTGTGTCAAATAGGCGACAGTAACAGTGAAATAGTTTTTTAGAAACATTTTATTTATGAGCAGGAAGAGCAGGGGTCTTGCTCAAGAATGCCTACACAGGTACACTGCGGACATGATAGCAGATTGAATCTATAACCTTTCACCTTTCAGTGGATCAAACCGCCTGACCCATCAATTAAATGATAATGATCATTCATAATGAATGAAACTAGAGTCAAACTAAAGTCAAAAACGCCAGTACCCACCATCCTCTTCCTGCTTGGCTCCCAGGGTCGCCCTCATGCCGCCAGGCAGCAGGTGCCCTGGGTCGGGGCGCACGTACCCGCAGACGTTGGGCCGGGCCAGCCTGCTGATATTCCTGATGTCCTCCGAACGATACACCAGCAGACGGCCATCTGAAGGGGCTTTGGTGAACCTCCACAGAGGCTGAGAGTGAGAGGGGAGACGGGGGGGGGGGGTGGCGTAGAAGAGAGAGGAGAGGAGAGAGGGGGAGGAGAGAGGGGAGATGAGCGTGAAGAGGAGCGAGGGAGTAGACAGGACGAATAGAGAGGAGATGGTAATTGTTTCTAAACTCACTGTCATTCACTTCAGCTGCCTTTTCTTGTTTTTCTGGATTGAGCACTCTATTGGTAGTTGCAGTGGCAGAACAAGCAGCAGGATAATATTTGGATAATAATTGGATAATTGTACGGCCCTTCCTGGGATAGAATCCAGTACCTTTTGGCTGGGAGCCAACACCACTACAGCCACTGCTGTCCTGCCACAAAGTTATAGCATCAATAGTTGACACAAAAACTGGAAGTTGGCTAATATTATACTAAATACCATGGTTTCTGTTTTATTTGGATAATTATTATTCTCACACAAGGAGAATGAGGATAACAGGGGGATTCCATTTTTTTTTTATAGTTTTTGTTTTAGTTTTAATATTGGTTATGAAATAACCAATATAAGCAAATCTGAATGCTGACATACCAGTTTGGTTAATCTTTCCAATGAATGCCAAAAACGCAAGCACAAGCCGATCTTTCTCACTAATTTAAGTATTTGCACGGTACATTGGTACATTAGTAAAAAGTGTTTGAGGACCACTGCTACACATATACTCTATATATATACTGTATAATATGCTACTACACTACTATAAAAATATGTGGCAGTGTGGTGCAGGTGAGGTGGTACCTCCAGGTTGTACTCTGCATCGTGGGTCAGGATGCGGGCTGAGAACTCATCTCCATCCATATGGGCCTGGACCCGAGAGTTCTCCTCACCTGAAAGTGGAACGCCTTTGCGTTAATAGGGCAGCGCAAGTCTGGTAATGTAATTTCCAGTGTCGCTATCATTTATCAGGATAGCTTGCCTAGCCAACCATTTGTGAGATGTTGACAGACTGAACACTGGAGGGTATGTTCCCAGTAAACCAGTCACATGGTTACTTCTCATATTGTGTATATAGATATTTTATGAGATATAGATTAAATTTTTCGTTTTCATTTCTGTATCTCTTAATTCCTATCACTGATACAACATTTCAATCCGTGGTTAATAATCTGTCTTTACTTATGCATTTAAATTGCACTGTTCTTCCCACACACACTTTGACAAATAACAATGTGTACTTTGTACCATAGGCCTATTGTTATTCTCTAACCCCCACTTTAAGTGCTTTACAATGAATGCCTCAAATTCTTTACATTCACATACCACCGACTATTAGGAACAGCTAGTTGTCCTTCTCACTGCCCCTCCTTGTTCCACATGATTGGATGAACCCTCTGAGTGACACAGGTCCTTACCAATGACGTGTCCCGTGAAGTAATTCTGTCTGTTGACCTCATAGCCATGCTCCTGGCCGTCACTGTCGATGACCACGGCCTTGAAGTCCTCTGTGAAGAGCTCTGTGTTGGTCCGCAGGTACAGCTTGAAATGCCTTGTTGTGGATGAGTAGGGCAGCACATTAATACATGTGTAATAAGGTAGTATCATGTAGTGGTTACGGTGTTTGACTTCCAGCTGAAAGCTTCTTGCTTTGGACACTAATGTTCACACACGGTTTACCTTTAGGAACCTACTATGACCAAGATGCCTAACATATACCTGCTGTAACTCAATTTGGATACACGCATATGCGTATAAGTAGTAGCCTAGTTATTAGCCTTCTTGCATACAAGTGTAGTCCTGCCTACCTGTGCAGGGCATTGAAGCTGATGAGGCGCTCCAGATGTGTGTGTGTCTGTGTCCGAGTGTCGCGCCGGCGGACAGAGTGGGCCTGGACGCCAGAGAGGGGCAACACGTCGAAGTCTGTCAGCACGGCGCGTAGGGTGGCTGTGTTTAGGGAAACATAGAATAAGTACTACTTATTGTCATCCACCTCCTCCTCCTCCTCCTCTTCCGAGTGATGACTGAGAAGCATGCCATGCATGCGTCTCAGTTGACATAACATATGAATTGTCATATCAGACAGTGGTCAGTCAGTATATAGACTATAGTACACTGAATGCCAAAAATTGACACCAACACATGCAGTCAAAAGCTTGTTTGCCTAGTTTAGAATACATGGCCGAGAGAAATAGGCTTTGGCCTTGCATGCCCACATCTTCTCTCCCAAACTCTCGCTCTCCCTCTCTCTCCCTCCACAGCGTTTGTTATCATTATAACAATGGGACTTAATTCTATAACTTTCACTTACTCAATTATACCATTATATTATTATTCTTTTAATTATTACCTATCATTATGTATCATTAACATACTTAAAATCTTTAATGGCAATACTTGGAAAAACTTAAAACTAACTAAAGTATGGACACGTCTCACATTTCTACCCATTGGATAATTTTCCTTGTCCTCATGGTTGTTGACAGTTTGCTTGAATACTCACTATATTCACTGTAGTCGTCAATAGCAGGCGGTGTCCGGGCACCCGCCGTTAAAACCACAGAAATTGTTAGTAACAAAAGTTGTTTCATATTTTCCGGAGCTCAACTAACGCGAACGGGTAGGCAATCCTCACAGAATGGAAATGTCTAAACTCACGACAGGCGAAATGGGACTTCCCCCGAATCTATACATTGAATAGGAAAAGCTAAAAGGTTTGACCAATGACGAGTATATACACTTAATACATAAAAGTAAGAAATAGTAGCGCCGTGATGAAACCTTTGTTATGTTGCGGCATGCGGAGCTGGGAGAAAAAACAAAACGTCCGTCCCACACACCCGGAAGCCAACTAGTGGAAAAGAGACTTGGTGGGAAAAAAAACACGTACAGCAAGTGATGAAAACAGAGCCTTCTTCAAACAGTTATCCACCGATATCTCTGGACAGGGAGAAAATAATCGAATTTAGTCTTACATAAGAGTAGCCGGGCCCATTTAAGCACAGTGATTTGAAACTGTGCGACATCTGCGCGACTGCGGCGATCTATTTTTAATGTCCGAGTTGATCCTCATCCTAATCCCTCATGTCCGAATCACTCTCCGATTCACTCAGTGACGGTCTCAAAAATATGTAAAGATATCGGCAAAAACCATCACTTTTCGAAGAAATTGAGACAGAGTGGTTTGGCATGGCGAAGTAATCCATCTACCAGTCCACTAATATTTATAGGGATAAATATTTGTGTCGATGATGGATGGCAACTGTTCTTTATTTAGCCGTTACATTGGCAGACGCTGGGATCAGGCGCCAGAATGCTCGTTGTTTGAGCCAAGGGTCCGAATGTACAGTCGCCGAACGATTGGCCAGCAACAGGAGCGACGTACTACTCAGTGACAGGTACAACAGAGGTTCTGCCAATGTACGTTCGGACCGTTGGATCCTAAAACTGCGCCATCGTCCCCGATTTCCTCCTCACACCTGCAGACAATTCTAAGGTATTGATTTTGCCTCATGGAGCCCTAGCCTACTATTTTCGTGTTTCGAGTTAAACGTTAGGTCTCGAATTTATTCAGCTGTAAATCATTGATTGAAATATATTCCACATTTTCCACATGATTTATAAAATGTTTTTATTCATATTACATGAGTGTGACATCAGACATTTTCACAATGCTTGAGGAACTACAATCAAGTATAAGCAAAAGAAAAAAAGTAAACAAAAAACAAACCCAACAACCAAAAGTGATTGGGATCCAATCACCAGGCGAACACAACACCATTTCACGTGCACAAGCCCTTTAATGACTACAGAGTTGAACGACTGGGATGGCGCTAATGTAACTGGCTTCCACGTCAGCTTTAAATAAAAACAGGAGAAAAACAAAACCATGCATGCATGTTGGACTCCAGTCACCTCATGTTTTTTGATCTTCAAAGGGTCCCAGTTTTCTGGATGTGCTGAATTTGAAGTGTCTGCATTCTCTGTAAATGCGCTTGCTGAACGCAGGGCGTTAATCACTACCACTGGGCTTTATAAAATGTATGTATGTCAAGGTCCTGTTTGTTCCTATAGTCACAAAGCACGTACACGTGTCAGTTTTATACACAACGCAATGTTTTGCCGCTCAACTGTTTTCCCATGAAAGCGCACCAAAGTAACCTCAACATACACACCCGCACACCAATATATAATTTCTCAGTTATGAATTAAGCTATCAATACTACTATCATCTACTGCAAGGGGAATTGCCGAAATACACGGAAAACTCAGGCAACAAACATCATGGCAAACATGACTTATATGACTTATATATATATATATATACCCCCCCCCCCCCCTCAAACCAAAAGAGCCAAGAGTCTTCCAGAATATAAATGTTTTAAATTTGAAGATGCAGAGGCCGGTGTCTACAACTGACATTTGGGACCATTATCATGTCAAGTGGAACAATAAGGAATGAAGAAGTGTAAAAAGACTTTTCTTTTGTAGTTCTCCACGGAGACCGCTAGGGGGTGCTTTAGTTCTCTCCCTCGGCCGGCTCACCCTCTTCTGCCGTGTTGTCAGTGTTGTCAGCCGTCCATAGCTGTAAACAACAAATACACAGGACGTTATGATATGGGGTATGAAGGCAAGAAAAACTAGTGTCTTAAGGGCCAAAGGTACTGCCCTCAACCCTACCTGCGTCTCCTTGACGCGTCTCTGTATTAACTTTCGCTTTGGCTAAAAGTGTGCACTAGCTTATTGAATTATTCCATCTTCACAATAAGCACTTGAACAAAAAAGTACTGTTTCGGATAAACATGTATACGTCTCATATCACAGCTTTGTTTCTGTAGCCTCGTGAATGCGCATTAATCAAACAATTAATCAAACAATTGTGACAATTGTGACACTCGAGGGAAGCACAGCAATCTTTCAATCTTTAAACAATAATTGAAGGGTGGACAGGTGTGGACAGGCATGGAAATCTTTTCTCAGAGAAATCTTAACTTCCCACCAGAGTTCTTTGAACAATTTAAGGCTGCGCCCATATTTGGAGATCAACTGCACTCACACACTCACTGCGAACGCAAGCGTGAATATCTGGATGTCCTCACACAGGCTAATGTTACTGGGTGCATAATCGTCATACTGCAGACACGCACACGCGCGCGAACACACACACACACACAGCCTCACCGTCAGGTTGTCTCGGAGGAGCTGCATGATCAGGGTGCTGTCCTTATAGGTTTCCTCGGCCAGGTTGTCCAGCTCCGTGATGGCATCGTCAAACGCCTGCAGGCACAAAACAAGACTCAGTCAACCACGTAGAAAACGCTGCCGTTACTTAGCGTGCAGCTATTTGCTCACACAAGCAACCCACATCTACAACTCATTTGCTAGCCATCACGGACGATTGCATCGCCTTCGATTTGAGCGACGTGTACCTGTGAAGGCTCGTATAAGGCTCCACATAACCAACCGGTTCGGTCGGTTATGTGGTGTTGTTACCAGAGCACGTTTAGGCCTTAGGGGCCCAACTATGAATGTGCATGTAGAGCATACATACGTTGGGATTAACGTTCATAGAAAGAGCCCATTAATATGGAAACTAGTCGATCCGTGCATTGTGTGCGTTGAGTGCATTGAGTGCCCCTCACCTTCTTGGCCAGGGCGCAGGCCTCGCTGGGGTCGTTGAGGATCTCGTAGTAGAAGACGGAGAAGTTGAGGGCCAGGCCTAGGCGGATGGGGTGGGTGGACGTCATTTCTGCCTTGCTGATTTGCAACGCCTCCTGGTAGGCATTCTGGGACTGGTTTATCGTCTCTGCAGGGAGGAAAGATTAAAAGTATTGAGTTGAAGGACAAAAATAATTTGGCACC
>JAOPJL010000097.1:9098182-9110485 GCA_027123545.1 Trisopterus esmarkii
GAAAGTTAGTTCTTCTTATCCTCTCTCTCCACCCTGTCTCTCGCTCCCTGAACAGACAGGCTTGGCCGTGGTATATGACCAGGTGCAGTTAAGCTCCACGCTTAACAGGGGTGGTTAGTGTGTGGACAGGAGAACAGTTCAGCTGGGTGTGTGTGAACAACAGGAGTCCTGAAGGCTTCGTCGTCACCCTGATGGTGGAGTGGGCTACGGTACACTATGTACTTTCATGACATTTAATACGTGGCTCCCGATTGGTACCTCACATAATCCCAGATCAATATCCGGTGTGAGTAGATTTGTGTCTTTTTGGGCTTTCAGGCTTCGGAAACCCGTAGTAAGCCATTGTTTGCGTCCCTCTACCATTCGGTGTCCTCAAATGAACCAGAATCAAAACAGTGTGGAGGGAATGTAGAGGGCTTTGTTCGGGCTGTCTGCTGCCATCTGCAGCCAGACATTGGGGATTTCTCTCTGAGCGAGGAAATGGCTGCTGTGTTTTTTAATAAGTCAAATAAGTTGTTTCAGCTGTTGAGGTCCGGACTCTTTGTTTTTTAAAAACATTTTTTTATAAAGGGTTGTTGTTTACTTTGGGCGGATTGTATGACGACAGGGATTTGGATTTATCTCCACTGACACGGTGGTGCAGTGGAAGTCACACGCCTTGGGCAGCCACCTGGTTCTGGGTTCAGGCGGTGGGCTGGCTCCGGGGGCCGTTCTGTGTGGAGCTGGCGGTGTTTGCACTCTGTTCACAAACTTTTGCCCTTGGGAATTGTGGTTTCCTTTTTTTTTTCTTCACCAAAGTCCCGCCTGTTAGGGTACTCAGCAGGATCTGAATCTGACCCTCGGTCGAGGCCTTCCCTGTGTAAATGAAGGGAGGGTAGCCGAGTGGCTAGGGTGTTTCAGTCCTGGGTTCGAACCCCCAATGTCCTAAGCAGGACGCCCCCTTGAACAAGATGACCCCTACCTGCTCCTTGATGACATGCAGCTGAAAAAAAACTGTCAGTCCTTTAAACATGTCCGCACGATTACAGAATAGGGAAGTAATAGCCATAGTAAAGGAAAGAGTCCTCCTCCAATCAGATTGGGCGCTAACGTGTGATGTCATCCCGTGTCCCCCTCCAGGCTGATCTGATGCACCAGCGTGCGGTTCTGACCATGGAGCAGGCCCGGTGGGTGGCCCGGCCCACCGGCTGCAGCGGCACCGTGGAGTACCATGACCTGGAGGCGGCCGAGGCCCTGGTCAGCATGAGCTTCTGGGGTCAGGGGTCACACAAGCCACGCCCGCTGACCCCCACCTCAGACTCGTGCGACTCCATCCATCTGCAGCCAGAAGCGGCAGACACTCCAAAAGACCTCGTCGCACTTTCCACCCTGGTAAGGGGAAATCCCTTTCATAGAGCCACCAGGCACGTTCAATTCATGTATATGAATGGCACCCCCTCTGGGGGCCGCTACAGTAGCCTTGTTTCTGACTGGATCAAATGTGTAATTTAGACTGATCCAATCAGAAAAGGCTGTAAAGTACTTAACCTCTTGTTTGTTATCCCCCTGGATTGATTTGAGTGTTTGGGTGCCATAGGAACCTATAATCACACTCTGTATCTTCTGTGTCACTCTCTCTTCTAGTGTATGACTCCGCCTCACAGTCCGAGCTTCTCCGAGACCTCCACCACAACCACAACCACTATCCTCAATACCACCACCACCTCCTGCTCCTCTGTGAGCAGCACCGGTACCAGACCAGTGCTGCCCAGGCCCCGGGTCTCCTCCCGCCCCCTCCATCGCACAAGCCTCCCCCAGCCGGGTCCCGTCCGGGGGCCTTGTCCCGGCGGCACCCTGACATCGGAGCCCTTCGAGTTGGGTTCGGCGGAGGGGCCGGCGATGACCCCTGGGAGGGCCATGGTCACCAGCGTCATCCGACACACCGCAGACCGCTCCTTGCCCAGCCACAGCACAACCCCGGCCTCCTCACCCTGCCAGCAGCCGGGGGGCCCCACACAGCGGACCCTCTGCCCCACAGGGCCTGCCCCACAACAACAGCTCCAGATCTTCCAGATCAAAGAGGATACTGCCGGGGGTCCGTGTGCCATGGACACCTCAGACAGCTCTCTTCCTTCGTCTCCCGAGAGCCCCTCCTCCTCCTCCTCCTCCTCCTCAGTGGTTTCCCTGGTTCACTCGCCCCCTGCAGCGTCTTCCTACCAACCCTCCCCCTCCCCCCCAGCTGCGCTCCCCAGTTCCCCGGTCCTGTGCCAGGTGTACCCGGTGAGGGGGAGGTCTGGGATGATCTCGGCGTTCGTCCAGGCTCCGGTGCAGGTTCAATCCACGGGGGGGCCCAAGCCCATTCTGCCCCAGTCGTCTCCCTCCTTCTCCCAGCAGCTCCTGGTGGGCTCCTCGGTCACCCAGGGCACCGTGATGTTCGTGGTGCCCCAGAGCTCAGTGTCGCAGGCCCCCCAGGGCGCACAGCAGGTCATGACCCTGGGCAACACCAAGCTCCTCCCCCTGGCGCCCGCTCCTGTTTACATGGCGACGGGGCAGAACGGCGGCCCGTCGCAGGCTGACTTTTCCCGCCGGCGGAACTACGTGTGTAACTTCCCTGGGTGCAAGAAGACGTACTTCAAGAGTTCCCACCTCAAGGCTCACCTCCGAACCCACACTGGTGAGTGGCCTCGCAACACATTTCCATGTACTATTATTTTATTTATACTATCTATTTTTTATTTATTTTTTACCTACGACAATCAATTGAATTGTTAAAAAACGTATTTTTCATAAGAACTCGGTCAATCGTTGTGGTAAATTTAAATTGCGTATTGATCCCTGTGTCCGCTCCCTGAGGAGTGTGTCTATATTATCATATCGTTAATGATTACGTGTTTCTTCTACAGGCGAAAAACCCTTCAGCTGCCACTGGGAGGGCTGCGACAAAAAATTTGCGCGTTCCGACGAACTCTCCCGGCACCGGCGGACGCACACCGGCGAGAAGAAGTTTGTGTGCAACGTGTGCGAGCGGCGCTTCATGCGCAGCGACCACCTGACGAAACACGCCCGCCGCCACATCACCACCAAGAGGGCGTCGTCGTGGCCGACTGAAACGCGGGACCTCAACAAAATGCCGCTGCCCAAGACCCAGGCCAGGACCTCTCCACATCCTGTCGGCGTGCTGGTGCCCAGCCCGAATTAACTCAAAAACCATATAAAGACTATAAGGCGATCAGGTGGGGGATACTGGTAAAGATCCACCCGCGCCTGGCTGTTGTCTGTAAATCTTTTCCAGCTGTATCCGTCAGCTATTAGGACCCAGCCACCCATTGGCCCGTACTTTTTTTATAACTGAAATAACTGATAGATCACAACTGGCAGTTGAAGGATCAGGAATGGGAAAAGGTGTTGGGACGGCGTGAAGGCAGTTTAGCTTGCTCAGGACATTTTTTTCTCACCAACCACATGGAGAACAAGGACACATACAGACCAGGCTGCTATGAGTCATGGACAATTCACAGACAAAACTGACATTGCACTGGATTTTTTTGTATTATGCTTGTTTTGTACTCTTTACATACAGGTAATCATGTTTACTCAATGTTTATATGTCATGTTTAGCCAATGTATGCACTCTTATTTTTGCCAAAGCCTCTGTATTGTGCTTTTATTAGCCAATTGTTTTTTTTGTTTTTTTGCTATTGTAAATAATGTACATGTATTGATATCTATATGAATGTTATGTGTATTCCATTCTGCATTTATTGATAGTACATTAATTATTTTATTGATATTTTAAAAATATCAGTGGACAGTATTCCTCACTGTGATACTACCTACCATCTTGCTTTATACAATATTATTTAATAAACTTTTGTTTAAAAGTGCTGTTTTTGATAGTTTAATTTGGCCTATAGTGTCGCCAGTAAGAAAATACCTCATATTAAATGTTATTCTTAATAACATCTTTTATCAAAATAATCCCATTTCTGAACACTTGCCTGTAAGCAATGTTAAAGAATATGGCTTTTGTAATAAAATGCACCACTAAATCTTTCTTGTTCTTGAGTCACTCTTTTTAACTTTATAGCAATGTCCTCATCAATCAAACTTTATTTATAGTGGGCTTTTCATGCAAATAGCATTGGTAAGTGCTTAACAAGAGAAATTACGTTTAGAAATAGTTAAGAATACAAGTAAATATATTTGAATCAAAGATATAGGATTTGAGAGCAACAATAAAACCAAGAAAATAACACATTATTTGATTAGAGAAAACTGATAAACTGGTAAAAATATATTTACCGATTATATACCTAAAGCCTCGAAATTCTTATTGTTCGGTCCAGGCTTATCGACCATTTGACGAGCATCCTCCAGCCTCGCTGGTCTTGCCACACCACCCAGTAACAAAGCTCAACGAATGGCATTCAAGCGTTGAGGGGGTGTGACCAATGGGATGCGACGACGATGAGCTGGAAACCAGATCTGATCACGTCAACGGCTGACTAGGCACCCGCCCATTTGCCTTACTGACCGACATTCAACTGATTCAACCACGAAAAAAAATTGGCGCTGTATCGCCATGTAATACTTACATCCTTTGCGACAGCACCGCTTAGTGGCTGAAAACGATAACGCAGTATATTTACACATATTGCTCAGTTGGAATATAAAAATCCACAGGTTTATTTAAAAAAAAATGTAATTGCATCTAATAGTTATTCAATATTATTCAAACGCATATGATATTGATTCCTTGATTGATCAAAACAAAAAAGCCATTAGGCCTACGGGAAAACATTCTAAAACAATACATTTAATTTCAAAGAACAGTTAGTTATAAAAGCCTTTGGAAAGAGAAACGCACGTTAGACAGAATAATTATTACCAGGATATTAAGGCCAACACTTGATAGCCACACTAAAAGTTTCGTATCTTGTTTTCCCTGCAAAGCAAAAGGCATAGATGAAACCCGGTTCAGCAGACTTAAATGCAGGTATTTGTTAAAAATCAAACTCTACGGTCGTCATCTGTTCGAAGTGCGCTTTAAAATGCACAATGAACTATATGTGTATAGCACTGCTTAACAGTGTCTCACATCAAAACACTTGATATACATTTTCGATAACGTCATGGTGAAAAGATTTTGTTTGCATGTTGCATTGCTCGACTCCTCCCGGCCACTGGGTATCCCCTCCTGTCTTCTTTGTGTCTTTCCAGACACAAAGAAGCGCGCTTTAGACCCCGGAACTAGAATAGGACTGCAGCGAACAACAACAGTTGCTACGAAATAACACCTTAAGGGACTAATTGTTAGGCTCATATAGTTTATCTGACCAGCGTGACTGAATAACCCAATCGCTTGTATTCAAACGTAAAATGCAAGGGAAAATCGATCATTCGACAATGGCTTTATAAAGAAACGACAAGCTATTGTCTTAACTGTGACATACGTGACTTGGCTTCTATAGAAAATGCCAAATTCGGATTGCAATAAGGATTCAGCTGTTAATGTATGATGTGGGTGAAATGTTTGATGTGATGAGACGTCAAGCAAATAAAGGCACTAATGTAATGCAACATCTAAAGAGAGCGCGACGGCGGGAAAAGCATTCTTTGGGTAGTACGAGTCCCGTTGCAAATACCACGATTAAGACAGGTCAATGCCCCTCAAAATACAAGTTTATTTTTATGTTAGATGCGTGGAACAGTCTTCCTGATGTCTGGGCAATTGCATCATCTGATAAGTCCATTGAAAACAGGCTAGATAGGTTTTGGGCTGACCAAGAAGGAACATTCTACTTCAAATAACCACTGTTCGGCAAAACCATCCAGTTAACAGAAGATCTGGAAATAGAGGTCACATATACATGCGCCCAGAATATACATAAGGTAACATAAGGTAAGGTTATTTAGTGACCATTATGAAATGACTACCAGCAATTTAGGCAAATTTAACGATTAGGTTAAAGAATGCTGCAATTCATTTCTCAAACAGTCACATTATACGAAGGTGGTCCAGTTGAGGTCTTTTATATTATCCTTGGTTTTATTGTCTACATTGAAAGACTTGCATAAGCGCGCGTTTTACCGTTTCGTAACCCTTTTTTTTCCGGTTTTGTAACCACTCGGCGCTAACAAAGCATTTGAATCTCCCGCGATATATCCTTGCGCGAAAGGCTTTAAACGAACCTGATTGGCTGAGACGGGCATGACCCTGGTCGTCATTGAGTTAGCGCCATGCTCCCTATAAAATGGGGCACAGAAGCCGGGAGTTGTGTTCATTCATTTCTCGTCTTGCTTTCGTGTGTGTATCTTGTGTAGCGACATTTTTTAGTTAAGAGTTTTAACCTTTGTTTTCTTATTCTTCATATTTATTATCAACTAGCCAGTCCTACAAACTAGTAACCATGCTTTCCCCACGCTCTCAACTTTCCAAGAAGGACGAAAATATTATGTCCTCCGGGATGAACACCATTTCTCTACAGGACAAGGAAAATACGGTAAGCTCCTATACTGTCCATGATAAATCGGAAAAGGAGGCTGACTATTTTACAAGGGCACAACCTGTAAAAGGCATTTGGTTAAAGCCTTTCGTCGTTTGTGTATTTGCTTTTTAGCCACCAAGTCTGAACAGCACCCGCATTCTGGCGTCCAGAACCGCGCGTAAAATATTTGACGATGCTGAGGTGAGTCTTGTTTCTTCAACAATCCCAATCTATAACATCCATGTTTAGTTACGTGTACATTATATTCACATTTCGAGCTTTAAACCGCTCTTGATATTTCGGATGTGCCATAAATCAGGCGCGAAGTCTTAACAATGCACAGCGGTCGTTAGCAATGCTAAAGTGACTTTAAAACAAGTATCCATGTTAGCTTAAGTTTTAAAATATTCTATGCTTAACTATGCGATTAAGTATACTTATGTGTATACTGGCTTAATGGTGACTGGAACGTATCTTAACTCCCATCTTTCTGTGCACTTATAGCCCAAGAAGTCGGTGAAGAGTAACGCAGACGAGCCTCTCCTGAGGGATAACCCCAGGCGCTTCGTAATTTTCCCCATCCAGTACCATGACATCTGGCAGATGTACAAGAAAGCGGAGGCTTCTTTTTGGACGGCCGAAGAGGTAATTTATGCGTGCGGTACACGGATGGCATGGCGTTTATTACATGTGCTATGTGTAAATAAAACTACAGCATCTACAATACTTACGGTACGAATGTTTTATTCCAGGTCGATCTGTCGAAGGACCTGCAGCACTGGGAGTCGCTGAAGGACGAGGAGAAGTACTTTGTTTCCCACGTCCTGGCCTTCTTCGCGGCAAGCGATGGCATCGTCAATGAGAACTTGGTAAGCCACGCAGCATTTAAATTAACGATAAACTTCATGACTCGTAGTCCACTGTTGTAAAATGAGCCAGCTACGAATCATTGCGTTTGTGCGTTGGTCTGACCGATTTGTCTCAATTTTGTGACCACTAGGTGGAGCGCTTCAGCCAGGAAGTTCAGGTGACTGAAGCTCGCTGCTTCTACGGTTTCCAGATTGCCATGGAGAACATCCACTCTGAGATGTACAGCCTGCTCATTGATACATACATCAAGGACTCCACTCAGAGGTGGGTGTAACAAATGTTAAATCGGAATGGCCGTTATATTAAGCTACCTGTATCTAAAAGCAACTTTCTCTCAGGGAGTACCTGTTCAATGCCATTGAGACGCTACCCTGTGTCAAGAGGAAAGCAGACTGGGCCCTGAACTGGATCGGAAACAAGAAGGCAGCGTTTGGTAAGCATTGATTTCTTTACAATGCTCAATACGCCACACTTGAGCTATAGCTGCTGGACCACAGTACTGATCACGTTTGTTCATCTAGGTGAGCGAGTGGTCGCTTTTGCTGCTGTGGAAGGAATCTTCTTCTCTGGCTCCTTCGCTTCCATCTTCTGGCTGAAGAAGAGGGGACTTATGCCCGGTCTGACCTTCTCCAATGAACTCATCAGCAGGGATGAGGTGTGGACTTCACTTGCATTGGATATCTTGTAGGAAGAGCCTTCGGGCTACTCGTATGATGAGGTAGCCATAGTGAGTGTTCATTTTTTTGCTGCTGCAATGCTTGCGCAAGAACATGAAACTCAAGTGGAACTGGCTAATTCAGCTTCTCCAAAGCACAAGGGAATTCTTCAGCCAACTCAAGATGGTTTTGTAAATGTTATACTTTCTCAGGGACTTCACTGCGACTTTGCCTGCTTGATGTTCAAACATCTGGTGAACAAGCCTTCCGAAAAGACGGTTGCCAACCTCATCATGGATGCAGTAGCAATTGAGCAGGTTTGTTTGTTGGAAAATGTATGAAATAGTGACCAGGACAAAGGCTTTGCCATGATGAGACGCGCAGGGGTACGGACCCCAGCCAGTAATGGGGGCTGGGTGCTGGCCTGGGTCCTGTGTCAGCGGGCATGTGGCTTACTGGCAGGGGAGGGGTCAGCACGATACAGACGCTGGTCTGAGCAAAGCCGAGTCAAAGAACTTTATTCTGCTTAATGTTTTTAATTGTATGTACCACATTCAATTTTGAACACAGCATGTCCGAGTCACTTGACTTGAATAATAAAATGCTCCCTTATCACAAACTAATACCTATTATGTTTTCAGGAGTTCCTGACCGTGGCTCTGCCAGTGAAGCTGATTGGGATGAACTGTGACATGATGAAGCAGTACATCGAGTTTGTGGCGGACAGACTGATGTTGGAGCTTGGATTCAACAAGGTAAAGAATCCCCTCAATGTCTTCAGAGGTCATTAGTTGTGCATGTTAATCCTGCCACATATACCCCTAGTTGGCAGGTCTTTCTGTATTAACATGTCAGAAAAACAGGCACTATAACTGTTAAAAGGAACACAAATGGCCAGAACGTCTGCTAAGGCTAGTGAAGAGGGACCCACACGAGGCATTGCTGTGATGAGACGCGCAGGGGTACGGACCCCAGCCAGTAATGGGGGCTGGGTGCTGGCCTGGGTCCTCTGTCAGCGGGCATGTGGCTTACTGGCAGGGGAGCGGTCAGCACGATACAGACGCTGATCTGAGCAACGCTGGGTCAAAGAACCACTGAACATTTGTCCAATGTTAGTTTGTGGTTAATTAGACATTTTCAAACAGTGCTAAACTTAAATTGAATGTATTGACATATGCAAGTACGGATGTATGTAAACCTGATTAGCTTGTGGCTTAACCGGTGCCGTCTTTGTCCCTCAGATCTACAAGGTGGAGAACCCCTTCGACTTCATGGAGAACATCTCCCTGGAGGGAAAGACCAACTTCTTCGAGAAGCGTGTGGGAGAGTACCAGAGGATGGGGGTCATGTCGGGCACCACAGACAACACATTCAGACTAGACGCTGACTTCTAGAAAGCCCCGCAACAGAAATACTGACCCCTAATGTGGGAGAGACTTGGGTCCCACTGTACTTGAAATGCTACCCATAACATCGGTTATGTTGGTGCCCTTTATGTGGTGTACTTTTGAGCTCCTGCAAGCTGGCGGTTGTATGACATGAACGGCTGCTCTTGGGATGGAGGGTAGTCGTGGTGCCTTGAACTCTATATTTTACAGAAAGGACCTCATGGCTGTAGCATGTAAATTTCACTCTTGCCACTTGCAACTACTACCAATGCTCACCACAGCTAGCTAATTTTAAGGATGAATTAACTTGTCCATTACTTTAGCATGTTTTATTTTTTAAGTTGTAAAGTCTTACTGTACAGTTTTATATTTATAAATAAAGTTTCTCAAATTGTGACATGGTCGTGTTTTTATCCCTCGGCACTAATGTGAGACTGCCACCAATTAAGTTTGGGTGTGATGGCATGGGTAGCCATCACAAGTTAAAAACCCAACTAGTACTATGACACCGGCTGGCTTCGTGGGCCCACAGGGGACCTGTACACACCTTGTTTAATTCTTGGAGATGCTGGGTTTGATAAATTAGATTAAAGATGTTACTCAAAATTGTCGGCCAATTAATGTTGCACTAATTTTCAATGCCCCAAAAGACCAACTCTGGTAAATACACATGCCGCCTGGCTTAACGAAAGCAAACGAACCCTTTCATACCATGCGGGTCAGTCAAAATGTCTAAGACTAATCATACCAAAACTAAACTTAGTCTCCGGGATGCGAAATTTTTAATCCTATGGCCACCCCAATATCCCGAAAAGACACGCCCGCCTCTCTTTCTCATTGGTCCGTCACACGCGCAGTTACTGTCCTGATATTAGCTGCTAAAGTTAGGTTTAGGGGTCAGGGCTCTTTTGTGACGCTCTCGAATGCTCACAGCGAGGGGTACCGTAAAGTTCTAAAGCGTCCAGTTGAGTTGCATGCAACTCGGCCAATCAGAGTAGGGCGGGTCTTAATATAGCCGTCCGGTTTAAGCGTTGTTATGGATGGTACGCAAAAAACAACCTCTAGAGGGCAGTGACGGTCGTGTCGCAAATTACCGGCATCCACAATTGATTGAATCAATCAAACATGGCATATGTAAAGGAAATTATTTTGATTGTGTCATCCGAAATCTGCAAAAAGTGTACGCGGCGGAGGCATGGGACACCCCTCACCAACCCGCAGAATCTCTTCTCAAATTTTTAATTCAAAAAAGTTTCATTGGCGTGGAAAATATACATTTGCATTGCCAAAACAGGTGGACAATAAAATAATAAGGTCAGGTATATTGTATAATATAAGTATAAAACGTTAAATACAAAAAATAAATACATATCAGTTATTATAGGCCTACTACTCTCTATTTTCGCGAATGGTTGGACTTCTGACTCTATACGGCTACCTCGATCGCCGGTGGTATTGCTCCGTTTCGTCTGGAGCACTCCGGATTCGTAAACTCAGAAGTAGTGGATATAGTTTTCAAATATACTTGATATTCCCCCTTTAATTGAAAATGTTGGGTAAAACACTGCTTATTTTCTCAACAGGCAATCCCCATCGCTGGGGCCATTCTCAGAGGTCTGCTTCCGGGGAGATGCTGCTAATCAGAGAATGTGTACTTATTCAAGGCAGGGTCCTGAGTAACGCCGAGATGGAAATTTGCATCGATGACGATATGTATGTGATAGTGCAGGGGTTCTCTACCAGCGGGCCGCGAACCGGTACCGGGCCGCGGGGAATTTGGCCACCGGGCCGCAGAGATTTAAAATGAAAGAAAAAAAAAATCTATAATTACTGCACAATGGGAAAAAATGTATTGACCATTCATATGTTTTTCACAATATGTTGTTCACAAATGAGATCCGTCCGTTGACGCCGAGGCGTTAAAACAGCTTTATGCGGTTTCACCAAAAAATCAGCTCTGTGTGGACGAGGCCTCACTCACGAACCTGATTGGCTGAGGCGATCAACTAGGGGCGCAGAACCCGAGAGAGCTTCATTCCTTTGCTTGCTACCGTGTGTGTCTGGTGTATCTTACAAAGCAAAGTTTTGGTTAGGAGTTTTAAAACTTTTGTAATCTTTTTTTTTATATTTATTGTCAACAAGTCATTCCTACAAACTAGTAACCATGCTTGCCACACACTCTCCACTTTCCAAGAAGGACGAAAATATCCTTTCCACCGGGATGAACACCATTTCTCTACAGGACAAGAAAAACACGGTGAGCTCCAATACTGTCCATTAAACCCGTAAAAGTAATGATTAGCGAAATGTACAGCCATTACCTCAATCACGTTAAGAGCTGAGAAAAAAAATGTAATCTGTAATGGAGCTTGATTACTGGCATTTACAAAAGGCATAACCTGTAAAAGGCATTGAGCATGTTTGGTTAAAGACTTTCGTTGTGAATTTGCATTTTAAGCCCCCAAGTCTGAACAGCACCCGCGTCCTGGCGTCCAGGACCGCGCGTAAAATATTTGACGATGCTGAGGTGAGTCTTGTTTCTTCTATCTCTCGATCTATAACTTTCCACGTTGAGTAATGTGTGCGCCAGATCGAGCTTTGGACCGCTTTTATGACATTTCGTGTTTGCCACAAATCCGGCATTCTAACAATGCACAGCTGTAGTTAACAATGGTAATGGGACCAAGGATTAGGGTTGCCAACTTTCTAAACCCCAAATGCAGGACACACTACTGTTCCAAGCGCCCCTACCATAAACCTAATCATTTCAAAGTGTTAAAGGACAAACCCTTTCTGTACTTGCTTGGATGGTTCACAGTAATAATGATTGGCCTTTAAAAAACTAATTTCTGTCTTTTCACAAAATAAGTGCTATAATCTGGGTCATGAAAGCTAGGGCCTATATGAATGGACCACTTTGGG
>JAOPJL010000097.1:9249319-9263725 GCA_027123545.1 Trisopterus esmarkii
GTCACCGCACGAGGTGTCTGGACCACATTCGGCGGCTGCGGACGGGAAGGTGGTGGTGGTGGCCCTCCTCACCATCCTTGGTCTCCAGCGCTGCGGCTGCTGCGGCCGTCGCCATGGCGGCCGCCTCCTCGGGCTCGTAGGTGTCCCGCATCTGCTGCCCCCGGAAACGGGCCAGGTGCTCCAGCTCGATGGCGTCGCTCTCGTCCTCCTCCAGCGGCAGCCAGGTGCAGTCGATGAACCACTGGCCGCGCATCACCGGGATACGGTCTTGCTCTGGTGGGTGGGACATACACACACACGGACATGCACACACACGCACACACACGTCAGCCCAGGGTCATCCATGAAGGTTTATTGTGATGCGGTTTCCTCTTGACGGCCCACTGCTATTGAGCAGCAAGGGACACAAAGAAGCAAACCCCTATATGGTCATTAATTGCCCGTTCCTAGGAGATAGTCTCATGGTTAGGGTCATAGGTCAAGGACCCCCTAAGCAAGAGGCTTGAATGCCCTTCCTGTTCCTGCATGACTTATCAATCTTTCCCTCACTGTCGATCTTGATCCAAGAAGCTGCTACATAACTAACTTATAGGGTAATACGTTTCTACAGGTAACCGACCTGTATCCATTCTTCTCAAGGATACAAGTAGACTGTAGAAATGGATTATCAACCCAGCTACCCTTTGGAGTCACATGTAATGGATGAGTAGCTTACTGATAAAGAAAATAAACAGCAGTTCATCGTGTATGAGATGCTGATTTGGTGTAGCGCAGTAACTAATGCTGCTGATGCGGTATAAACAGTGTACGTAGCAGTGATGGAGAGCCTAGATAAAGTAACTAGTCCCCTAGCATCACAATTTTAGGAGCAACAATCTTACGGTTCCAATAGACGGGGTAGCATTCCTTCTCCTTGACGTCCACTTCGTATAGCCCCCCTCGGACGCACACCGCTTCCACGTTGACGCCGTTTCCGTCCACATTCCTCTCATCCGACACGGAACCGCGTTCCGCCGCAGCCGGGTCCGCTTGAGCGGCTGCCGCCTCTGCCGATGCGTTCTCCGCTTGAATCTCGGTCAATTCCAGCTCTGCGTCAGAAGGGACGCGTCGCTTAACCTTGTCTGGGTTTAACTCGCAAAAGCGCCTGTAAATCACCTCGATTTTCAAAGAATCGTGCCCGACGAACGGCTTCCACGTCCTCTTGTCCTCTTTGTAGAACCAGCGCACCTCCTCGGGTCCCAGCTCCGTCACGACCTCCCCGCGCTGTCTGGAACTGTTGGACCGGTTCCGTTTCTTTGTGCCCACGCTCCCGTCACTTTCCGTGTAGTTTGAGTCCACGTCCAGATATCCCGCGGCGGACTCTGGAAGAGAGTGGTAGCCCGAGTACTGCTCCTCCACTAGGCCCATCAGAATGCCATCGTGCTGGTCCGCTCGGATCAGCGGCAGGTGTCTGTCCAAGGCGGGCTGCACGGAGTCCAGCTCCCCGTGGATGGCCATCGGGTCCTCGTAGCAGGACACAAACACATCATTTGCCATATCCCAGTCATTACTGCTGACCGAGTTGTTCTCGGATCTCTGTTGACGGATGGCCGATGTATCATTTAAATTGCTCATGACTTGACAAAAATAATTATCTCGCCACACGCTGGAGGGTCGTGAGGGTCAGCACATACATCAAAACGGAATGGTACTTTAATGATGATGGTGATGATGCGTCTACAGTGGAGGGATAAGCGTCTCACACGAGCAGTCCTCCTCGCTCTCTCTCTCCGCAGCTGGCACCATCCGAGTGCCTTGTCTTAATGTTGATTTCTGATCAACATCAGATAGTAGAAATGCATTACCCGAAACGTTGTATGTGTCCCATTTTCTGTCGCTGTCCGCCAGTCTTCGGCCCCCCCTGTCCTTACGCGAGTTGTTAGTGCTGAAATCAATGGCAGCTAGTGGGTAACGTTAACCGCTCCTCCCAAATGCTCCGCTTCGCGTTTGCGTGTAGTTTGGTCCTGCGGGCTACCGTGGGTGGATGTTGTCAACTGTCATGGACGTCCTGGATGTTGTTGATCCGTATTTCAGCACTAAATCGGATTAATCCGGAGCAAAATTAACGAGAAAATGGCTGCTGTGTTTCTGGTAACGTTGTACGAGTACTCGCCCACCTTCTACATTAGTGTCATCTCGCTGTGCTTCGTGGTTACGGCCGCCATGGTGCTCGGCTGGTAAGTCCCCCCTTGTGTACGTTTGTGGCTGTGAGGGCTGCAATGCGAATGATCAAGCAAACCCGATACAATGAAGTAAAAGTAAATGAATGTGGCTGCTAATCGCACTGTTTCTTTATTGCATTTAAATACTACAAAATCGAGGAGGATGGCGCACAATTCAAAAATGTTTCTTCCTCATATCACATTAAGAAAATATGTGTTCATCATTCAACCATGTTTAACTCGTTTACCAATCAACAATGGTAAATGATTGTTAAAAATGGTCACCAACCCTGTCTACTCTTTATATAAATAGGCACGTACCAAATATACTCCTCAAATATACTAAAGAAAGACCTATGTCCCCCTTATCCAACAGGTTTGGGTTTGACGTACCGGTCATCCTGCGCAGCACCGATGAGACGGAGTCAACTCTGCCCACCCCAGAAAAGAAAATGGTCCAAGTGACCAACCCTTTCGCTTTGGAGTTGGGGTCAGGCCCGTCATCCGTCAGTGGTAGGGAGACTTGATTGTTTTGATCAGCATCATCTGCTATTGTTGTCCTCTTGAGACATTTGATCATCAATAATATGATTCTCTATAATAACCATTTACCTGGTACGGGGAACAATTTATGAAAACTGCGCCACTTACCTCTGCAGTAATAAAAACTTCAACCAATATGATGTTTATATTGATATCTATGTATGCGTTACCTCCGTCCTCCAGAAGGGGTCGCGGTGCGGCCTCGCTGCCTGGAGCCCTGCGTGCTGAGCTGCTTCTGGGGCTGCGGGGTTAACGCCCTACAGGGGGCGCTGCAGTCCCACCAAAACGGCCCAAGACTCAGCAACCCACGGCTCTTCGAGGAGGCCCTCCACTTCCAGTACAACCACTGCCAGACCTTCCAGTATCTTGACAAACACCCTGAATACCATGAACCCGTACATGGCTGACGTGAAGAGGTTGACATTTACTGTTCAGGCAGAGGCTTTTATCCATAGACTATGTTATAGTTTGAAAGATTACTATTTTTTTTCAGATAATTAAAAAATAAATATGCAACAAATATTTCTTCCCACTTGATAGTAATCATATCTTGTACCAGAATTAGATATTCTTAGCTGAACAAATAAGTCTTTCGTCCGTCCAGACATTGTTCTCCACGCTGGTCCTCCTCCGCGTGACCGTTCTTTAACCCGACGCCGCAGCATCGACAGCGACGACGCGGAGGAGCGCCACACGCAGATGCCCGCCGAACTGGGAGTCCAAGACTTCGGCCTGTTGCCACGGGAACGCTACCCGCTGGTGGCGGTGCTGACGCTGGCGGAGCCCGAGGCCAGGGAGGCCTACAACATAGTAGGTACCGGGGGGGGGGGGGGCAACCCCAGAACAGAACCGTGAACTGTGAGGGTTGAACTGTAAAGGCAAGAGCAATGTATATTGATATGGAAACATTCAAACGCAAAAGGTCACTCATTACTATGGCAGGGATTGGATTTGTATGGGTGTTTCATGGTCATCCGGTATCTCTGAGTCTGAACCACAGGTTGCATTTAGTTGCACTATCCAGCTCTTCTCAATACACGCCTTTCTTTTGGTCCGTTTAGGTGTCTAGCGTCACCGTGGTTCACTTACCCGATAAGTCGTACGGCCTTTCCACGCGGACCCTCTTCCAGTACCTCCTGACCGCTCAAGGGAACATGTATGAGTTAAAGGCAAGTGGGAGCATCACAGAAATGTACATAGCATTGCATTGACCACCAGCACATAACACAAGTTGCCACAATTCTGTTTTCTACCACCTGTAATCCGGACATTAATAAAACCAATCACAAATACATACGCAGTAAGTTGGATTTCACCAGAGGTGATGCTATTCCTCTATAAAACTCATGGAAACATCTTCTCATTCTGTATTCAACCAAACAAAACTGATGCAGTGACATTGGTTTCACCAGAGAGTGTACCGTTCCCTCAGTTGAAACCTAACATCCACTCCTATCCGTAGCCCCTCTTCATGTCGGGGGAAGGAGCCGGACCCTCCACGGGGCCCCTGGACCCCAACCAGAGGGTTCCCCCCCAAGCGACACCGCAGGCCACGGCGGCGTCGACCGACGGCGAACCATCTCCCGCGCCGGTTGATGACAACGATGAGGACAACGATGAGGACGAGGCGGAAGAGGAGTGGCGCGAGGGGAAGGGCAGAGACTGTGTGGTGTGTCAAAACGGCGCAATCAACCGCGTGCTGCTGCCGTGCCGACACGCGTGCGTGTGCGACGTCTGCGTGTCGCGCTTTCAACACTGTCCCATCTGCCGCGCGTTCGTCATGGAGTCCTTTGCCCTGTCGCAAGGACCAGCCGGCACCGACGGACTGACGACATGAGCCATGAGTCGATATGACTACCGACTGTAGATATTAATTTATTAACCCGGGGAGGTCCTTGTCATCTCACATGAAGGTGGTTTTACGTTGGAAGTTACTTCAGCTTCTTATTTTAGTTGTATACTTAAAATAACAACCAGATCTTGTATTATATTTCAGAGTGAAATAATTTATCGTTATGTGTCTGCGCTTGTGGAAGCTGTTTTACCTCACTACTGCTTTTGTATTTGTTCAGCATGATTTAAAGTACTGTGGTGGTTGAAAATATTGTTTTTAAAGTTCTAACCCGGTCTGTTGATTTCAGTGTGTGTGTACAACGATTGCATTGCATATGGTGTAAATAAGCTTATTCTGAAAAACGAATGCAGTTTTGTGGAACCTGCTGCACATTACTGAATTATTCTAGATTTTGATTTGATATTTGATCAATGTGATATTCAAAATGCTTTCACTTTGAGTCCAGGAAAGGAAAAAAACATCTTACACCAGAAAATAATAAAATAAATGGCTATTAACCTTAACCATAAACCTTTTCAGCCATTCACTGCATAAATGATATTACACTCATAAGTTATCAATAAACATATTAAAACCATCTCCCTCTCTTTGGTTGAGTAAGATTTTTAATTCAAATGCAAAATAATGTCTAACAATTTAACTAGAACTAGAAAATCTTGTGTTATTTACCCATTTCGCACCCATTTAAAAATGTTAGTTTTAAAATGCTGGTCTGGTGTGAAATGGTGGTCCCCACCAGACTTGCTGCCCTAGTTCCCAGGGCCAGTGAACAGTGTTATGTCAGAGAGACACACCATGATCACATGTATCTCAGCAAGGTGGGCTGTGGCCAGTGCACATACCGACTTGTGTCTGTGTCCAGTGTCTGTGGTGTAGATCCGACCAGGAGCGGTCAGAAGGACATCATTGGTCTGTCTTATCTGGAGGTCAAAGAGTGACCCCGGCCTTCGTCCTTTGGAATCCGAGATGCCAATATTATGAGATAAGTATCCGTAATGAAACAAAAAAGTTCTGCAGAGTTTTCGTAAAAACAAAAGGTTGATTTCAGAGGTGGAGTCAAGCTGCAGGCTCACAATTTGAACTGTAAGTGACGTTAGGCGCAGATTAAACCCAAGCAGACGCTGGAGAGACAGAGCCAGTCCTTGACGGCACCACATAGTCTGGTGCTGATCTTGTGAGGCACTCTGAGGACTTGGTTTTCAACCCAAATTCAAGTATGCCTTTTGAGGTCATGTATGCTATTAACTCACAGGCAGGGCTTGATTTAACTGTTTATCATGTGTAAGAGCTGCAGATTGAAATCTTCTGATCTTTAAACCAACTGTAATCAGTACTGCTGATTTGGTTTGCTCGTTAAGTGAACAAAAACTAGACTCAGTACAAAGCTCATAAATAACACTAATTGCAGGATATCAAATGAACGTGATGTGGTGCTGGGTGGAAACCAGACCTGCCACTTCTTTAGGAAGCACCAAGGCAGGAACTTGGAACCGAGCCCGAAGCAAACAGGTTGGTCAGGAGGAAACCTCCAACAGTGATCTCAACACCAAAGACCCAAAGCTAGCAGCTATAAAGATAACCTCTTTTATATAAGTGCAGGGTCTCTGCATTGTTCTTTTAAAATGTAGAATAATTAAATATATGAAATGTGAGCTTTGAGTCGTGTGTGCACAACCGTGTGTGTTTTTCAAAGTGTCATCCCGTAGTTCAAGTTTCGGGCTCTGGGAGTGGCAGTTTCTTCGGTTGTGGACATCTAAATTTCCCATCTCGTGGAGTCGCCACATCTCCTGGTACCAGGAAGTAGCCGTTAGTCCACAACACGTTTTTCAAAGTAACCGCAATCGACCGTATCTCAACACGGAACAGGGGTCAGGGGTCATCGGCGCAGACGGAAGCGCGCCAGGATGGGCAGGTGGTCGGAGGAGTGGTGCTGGTTGGGAAGACCGCTGACGGCCTTCAGCTCTGAATGGCCGACCAATGACAGCCTTGCCAGTAACTGCAGGCCCCGCCCACAAGGAAGTGACGAAGTCGTGGAGTCTTGAGAAGGCAAGATGAACAAAAAGCAGGAAGAGGGGTAGGGAAGATAAAGAGAAGACTTAGGGACTTAGGGATTGTGAGTAAACAATTGTATCCATGAGTGTGTACAAGGGTTTGTAATTTAATATGTCTATGTGAATGTTGCCCCTGGTGTGTTGGTATGTTTTGGAATATGAGAGTGTGTGTGTGTGTACCTGGTGTGTAGAGGATGTAGTCCACCGTTATGGCGGTGCGTGAGTGACAGGTGGTGATCTCTGCTCTCCCATCAGGCATCAGGAGGTGGGAGTAGGAGGACTGGAGGCCGACACTGTGCCTTAGGCTGGTCCTGCACACACATTCAATACAAATTTACACACACCAGGTGCACATCCACACAGACCTTCCGTTAGATACACTGAAACACAGAGAGATGGACAGACAGAGAAAGACAGACAAACAGACAAAGAGAAAGGGAGGGACACAGACAGACAAAGACAAAGAGAGAGAGAGAGACCTGACAAAGAGAAAGAGACAGACAGGCAGACAAAGAAAGAGAGAAAGAAAGAAGACAAGGAGATAGACAGAGACAGAAAGAAAGAGACAGCGACAGAATACCTAGTTTGAGGGGCGAGGGGGGCCTTATCCTCCACAGTTAGAGCAGGGATGGCGCCTTCAACTTCTGGGAAAACACCACATAACACATGAAAACACAACACACCAATACAATACAGTTTTAGGATACACACAGACCATTCAGTGGCCCGGAAAGGAAACTTATTTTATGTGTGTTGTGTTTTTTTTGTACTGTACTAGACAGTATTCATCTAATATTTTCTTATTTGATACTAAAAGATCTCTGCCACCAAAATCCAGATGAACACAGGCTTCAACGTGTGAATTCTGTGGTACCAAGTACCACGAGGAAACGGCGTTGCTAGCCATCTTTTAATATAACCAAACGCATACGTGGCGAATAACATGGTGTGTTTGTTGTTATAACACACCAGACAGGTTTAATGAACAATTCATTTTGCCAGCTACACTGCCAAACTGACACACCCATCAAGTATCACATTTTGCTAGCCTTTCATTGTTGCTAGATGGTGTTATTGATATTGTGCACTGGTGCTCCCGGAGGTGCCTTGAATAGTGTTTCAGTAAATAAAGCAGGAAATATACCCCAAGGCAAGTACCTTGAGCCTCAACTACACTTTGACTTTGTATTCCTTTGTAGAATTATCTAGGCTAAACTAGAATATCCTAGGAACCAGACTAGACCAGTATACTTGGCAGGCTGAGACTTTAAAGTGGAATAAGTCAACTAGCCTAGGCTTGACTAGCCCACTCTAGAGTAACAACATCATCATGTTCATGGAGCTGACATGTACCTGTGGGGCTGGTGGTTGGGGGCTGGCTGGCGGGCTGGTTGACATAGCAACAGTCCTGGTTGATGCCCAGACTCTTGGACCAGATGGGGGCGGTAAGGACACGCTGTCCGCGCCCATCCTCCTGACCTGATACCTACACACAAACACACAGTTATTATATAAGTACTGGATGACTGATTACTGTATTCATCACTTCATTGTTAGATTTGAGTCTGTACACCCACAGTACATTCCTGTGTTAGCTCACAGTACACGAGGAACTGTGACACACAGAAACACACACGTCATAAGGTAAGGTATTTGTACACACAGTGCAGCACACAGTGTTACACAGGTGACGAAGTGCTTAGTGTGTGAGTGTGTCTACGCGTTTGTGCGGTTGTGTGAACATGTATATGGGTGTGTGTTGGGCCCTCACCATCCCTATGGGCAGGCCCTTGAACTCAAGGGAGCCCTGCGTCAGCAAGCAGTACAGCGGGCTCCAGGGGACCGAGTTAAAATCCCCACACACCACCACCGGATTGGACGAGCCGTCCGGGCGGCGGGACAGCCGGCTGATCTCGGCCAATAGGATGGCCAGCTGGGCCAGCTTGATGTCGCCGCGACGGGGGTTGTAGAGGAGGTGGGTGTTCGCCACGCAGACGAAACCCGAGGGATCCGGTTGGCCACCGGCGTCGGTAGGCCTCAGCAGGAGGACCAATCCCACGTTGTCACGGTCCAGGAGGGTGTCGCCAGGGCGGAAGTACTCCAGGGGGTGGGAGGAGACCAGCGAGAGGCGGGAACTCTTAAAGGCGATGGCACAGCCCTCTGGCTTCTTTCCCGTGCGCTTCTTGTAAAAACACTGGTAGCCTGGAGACACAGAGGAAGATCATGTGGTGGATGTACACAAAACACCTCCACAGGTAGGATACAGCCCTTCCTATTACACACACTGATAGTGTAAATATGAATGCACATAGTCATAAAATACACTGGCAGGAAACATACACACAGATATTTCCCCGTGAATATGAATGGGAATCTGAATGGGAGTTTATGAAATATACTGGAAGAACCAAAAGCATAATCCATAATCAAAACTACAGTACCTAGTGCCTCTAGGGCAGGCTGCATCTGGGTCTCGTAGTGGTCCTGTTGGACCTCCTGTAGACACAGGACCTGGACCACACAGGAGGAAACGGTGACAGATATAAACACATAAATACAAGCTTTAGGAGGTATAGTGGCTAGGCATTGGCAGTCAATGGCTAGGGCAATTGGCCGAAAGGATCTGGGTTCGATCCCCACCTGTAGGCCTCCTAGAGCAAGATGCCCCCTAACCCCCTACCTGCTTCTCGCTCGTCATTTATCTGAAGCATCAGATAAAAGAGAGTTCATGGTATATTTTTGTGCAGGAGGTATTTGGGACATCACAAGTGTGATCTACAGCACACCTGGTGGTCAGATCGTGCAAGTTAAGACAGCAAATAGGACTGACTCACGTCTGCGTCATACTGCCGGATCTCCCTTAGCAGGTTGGGCAGCCTGAAGTCCCAGGGCAGAACGCTGGGGTCACAGTGGCTGTACAGGTAGGCATTTTCATGCAGGAGGTCCTGGGACAGGATGTTGTAGGACATGACCGTAAAGTCAAAGCCGTCACCGCCACCCCCCGTAGGCTGGAGGTCAGTACCGCTGTCTCGATAGTCCTCCCACTGTCTCTGCAGTGCTGGAAGAGGAACAGTCGGCTCATGATAATGATCAGTTACGAGTGTCATCCTCATTGGATATTTATTCACCTGTGACCTAAACACTTGAATACTTAACCCATAACTACTACTGCATGGATGTCAATTCATTGTTAGTTGCTTGTTTGCTAATAACGCGAGTAAATGGGAAAAGTAAAACTCCCTCTCACCGCATTCTTTAACAAAGCCGTGTCTGGTTTTGACATCAGACTGAAAGCAATGCTTTCAACGCGTAGTTAAAGTGTAGTTTCGTGGTCCTCCACTTACGCTGAGCAGCTGTTCCCTGGCGCAGGGTTTTCTGAGGAGGGGGTCTGGACCCCGGGAGAGGGGGGAAGTCTTCAGGACTTCCGAAGGTTTCAGGTGAAGTAGGGTTCTTCAAGGTTGCAGATGGAGGGTTCCCGCAGCCTCCAGCTCCTGGTGGGGGGTTCCCCCAGCCTCCAGCTCCCGGTGGGGGGTTACCCCAGGCTCCAGCTCCCGGTGGGGGGTTACCCCAGGCTCCAGCTCCCGGTGGGGGGTTACCCCAGGCTCCCGCTCCCGGTGGGGGGTTACCCCAGGCTCCCGCTCCCGGTGGGGGGTTACCCCAGCCTCCAGCTCCCGGTGGGGGGTTCCCCCAGGCTCCAGCTCCCGGTGGGGGGTTCCCCCAGCCTCCAGTTGCAGGGTACCTCGATTGAGGCGGTACCGAGCTCCTTAACGTCCCTGGTGGAGGCTGAGTGTTCCTTATAGTTCCAGGTGTAGCGTTCCTTAACTTTCCGGGTGGGGGTGGAGGTCCCGGTTTCCTCCATGCCCCAGCAGGAGGAGGAGGGGGAGGGGGATAAGTCCTGTGAGGAGCCCCAGCCAAGCGCCACGGGTTGGGGTTGTTATCGACAGCGTGGGGCTGAAGAGGACGATGTGGGGGTGGAGGGTGCTCCCTCCTGTGGTGCGTCTTCCTGTCCCTGCCCTCCCCTCTGCTCGCGTCTCGTTCACTCAGTTCACTTTTCTTCTGTTTTTTTTTTTCCTGTCCACCCTGGTCGGAGCTCCAGGACTTGGAGCGAGGGGCGGCGCCGGACTCACGATCCCGACTGCTGTGCTCCTTCCGGGGCCTCGTGTCCAGGGCCTTACCCCCCGCTCCCTCTGCTGCTCTGGCAGCGGCGCCGCGTCCCTCCCGCTCCCCCTTATTGTCCCCCGTACTCTTCCAGCGCTTATATGGGGGTGGCCGGTCCATGCTGGACCGCTCCATGAGGAGGCCGCCTCCGGAACAGGAAGAACTGGAGAAGACCAAGGGGGACGTTAAACAGCAACCAAGGGTGGAGAAGCAGTGTGAGGAGATCCCTGGAGGATTGCTCTGGTGGTGTACACAGAGGAGGCGTGAAGGGCTGGAGGTGGGGAAGAGGAGAAGAAGATGCCGGGGAGGAGGAGGACCCGACGCCGACCAGCATGGGCGAGGAGCACGGCGGGGAAGGGAGGAGAAGCAGCTACTCCTGAAGCCCGGAGGCCGGAGGAGAAGGGCGGGGCACTGAGAGAGGAAGGAGGAGCCCAGGGACCTCAGCAGGAGCAGGGACATGAGTTACCTGGAGTGATGGAGAATAACAAAGTGACGACAAGGAAGGAAACATGGATGACGAGTAGAATTATTTTCAACTGTATGAACAGGGCCCATACTTAAATGCAATTTTAAATCGCAATACTCAAGACTACCTTTTTTGTGAGCGAATCTAATAATAGTGCCATCAGGCGTCTATCCACGTATTTGAGAATTGTTGACCCTACAGCTAACTGTCTATACGAGCACTGTTGAACCGTGCATTAACAATTGACAACATTAGGTTAGTGTAGCGACAATTAGGGAATGTGAAATAACTCGTTTCGTGGGTTGGTATTGAACAATGCATCTGCTGCTATCTCCATAAAACAAAACATGTTGATTTGGTTTGAGCAAACGTTTGCGTTTATAGGTGTGTTTAACTGGCCGTTCGGCACAGCAATAGCAATAGCAGTAAAGGAGAATTATAGTCTAACGTGACTCATTGAAGATCAGTTTTGGTATTTTCCCATGATGTGCACGTTACTTACTTCCTACAAGCGATGAACGACGCATGTTTTTACGTGCAGTTAACCACGAAGTAGACAGACATATCCTTACACATACAGCAAGGATTTTAAGACCAGGACCGACGACCTGAAAGCACCAGCGTGCATTTCTGGTCCTCAAAATAATACGTAGCCTAATGCTGAATACAACGTAAAAAGCAGGCGCCGCAGAGAGATAATGGGATTGTAGTTTATTTTATTTTACGCATTGCAACATATCATGCACATGGCTCGAGTGGGAACTACATCCGTCGAGTGTGGGCGAATAAACGTTCCGGCCGGTCACGTAACGTGGGGTTCTCGTCTTCTATCTTTACAAGAGCCTGGCAAAATTATTTTTTTAATTATCGGCCAATCCGTCTAAACTGAACATAACGCCACATTACATTCAATCATGTAATATGTGTGACATTGACAACAGCAAGAACACCTAGTTAAACTAGTCTCAGTCATAGAAGGTCATTATTGTACGTACCTGTACGCGATTCTCTCTCTAGGCACCCGGCGAAATGTTTTGTAATATGACACGTTACAGTCGTGTCCTCACCATCCGATATTCCACAGATATGAGGAAGGCCAATATAACCATAATCATTCACAGAGTAGCCAACGTCCAAGACTTAGATGGTATTAGGATAGAGTTTGTGTCTGGCAAGGCAATGGGAACGCTAATTCGTGAGCATGTTGATCTCTCTTCCCCTATCTCGCTCTCTCCCTCCCTCTCCCTCTGTCTCTCTCCCTCTGTCTCTCCCCCTCCCGTCAGCAGCTCTCATTCTCTCTGGTGGGATGCAAGTACTTGAATGCAGATTCAGCGTTACTGTTCATCTTTGTTTCTTCACTATACCATTTTTTTTAAGTAGGCCTAATAGCTTAAGTATATACAAATAATAATTGTGTACAATATTTGTTGTTTTGTTATAATACAATATTAGTTACAACTATTATAACGGTACTATTGGTATTATTATTTTGTTGTTGTAAAACATTAATTAAACAATAATTAAAATAGGATAGTGGACAAAACATTCTATAATTAACTTCTACACTGTAGTTGTACAATATCCTTCTATACAATGTGGTGGCTGTTTGTGTATTTGCAGTTATGCCATTAGGACAGAAGGAATCAGCCATTACAAAATCTTTATTCAAGAAAGCTCCATCAGGATATCAAAATGGGTCAGAAAAATCTGCCCTCGCCTCTCCACCATAACCATAACAAGTTCAGATTTTGAAATAATAATAAGGTAAAATTTGTAAAATATTATTTCCCGTCTTTACGTGTCAGTGGTGTGCATCAATCGTCCCATCTCTCCGGAGGTTTTTACAGAACAAACTATGAAGAAAGACATCCCATTACATGACCTGTAATTCATCGACTTGTAATTATTAATTTCTCAAAAGGTTTCACAGGTATTGGATAACTTAAGGTGCGTTAGGTTTCATCTCCCAGCCTTAAAAAGAAGACACAAACAAAGATGCCCAAAGATGCAGGGGTGGAATCAAAACAAGAAACGTTTTCCCTCCATGTAACTTGGAGGAAGTAGCCACGGTGACGATGCAGTTGCTCATAGGCTAGTAACTGTCACACCCCCGAAGTACTGACCTCTGACTTCTAAGAGGGCCATAAGGTTAAGTATGCTGCATGCGTGCTTTGCTTGTATTATTTTTATCCCTTCTTTTTTGTGCTCTCCCTCTTTCTCTCACTCTCTCTCACTCTCTCTCTGGCCTTTTGGAGGTTGATCTGTGTATTTTCTTACACAACTAAAGTTGTTGTTTGTCCTTCAATAAATACACACAATCAGCTACTCATTGTGCAGTCATATCATGCAGAATATGTGGATTACTAGACAGAATCCTGATGAGAGAAAGGTGCCATGATAGGGCCACAAGTTCCCTTAGATGCAGTCAAAGACACGCTTGTCGAATGCTTTCAGATCACATCTTCCCAATGATGAAATTCTGTTTAAGCAAAAGCGCATCAATCTTTTGACTGTTAAATATATATCTATCTATATATCATGGATTAGGCTTTGACTGATGAGACAATCCTAACAAAGTTCTTCTTGGAAGTGAATTCTACGTGAATTTGGTTTGGAGGCGAACTTGATAATCCTTTTGTAAAAGGTGGGTACACAAATTAAGCATAGCGATTTGAATCGGGAGGTGCAAAAATGAAAATAAAAGCAGTTTTTGAGCCCTCAGAAAGGATAAATCAATATAAATATAAAATTTCCCCTTCACATTAAATACTTGAAAGAAACCAACAATTTCTTCCAAAGTGTCTTTTCCCCACTTCTTCATGACGTCGACATGGGATTGTTGTTATATAACCACATGTAACCCCCATGTAAGCCTGGAACTGCAGCCAAGAGCACTCATTCTTTGTGTGTAAACACAGCTGGTTCCACAAGTCGAATCATTAAAAAAGAACATCCCATAGTTTTACGCACGGATAGCAGCATAAACCAGAGGAGTCGTCCACATCCTGACAGCTCCGCTGCAGCAGGTCGTACCTGGGCAGGTGTGTGTGTGTGTGTGTGTGTGTGTGTGTGTGTGTGTGTGTGTGGGTGTGTGGGTGTGTGTGGGGGAGTGTGTGGGGGTGTGTGTGTGTG
>JAOPJL010000097.1:9381841-9399341 GCA_027123545.1 Trisopterus esmarkii
TGTGTGTGTGTGTGTGTGTGTGTGTGTGTGTGTGTGTGTGTGTGTGTGTGTGTGTGTGTGTGTGTGTGTAAGGCGGTATCACCAGCACACTAAACTCCTTATTTGAAAATTAATACCCTGGTAAAAATAAATACCATTGATTATGTCATCCAAGTGTCATTGTTCCCTTGTCCAAACCCAACGTGCCATACAGATGAGGGGAAATCATCTAGATTATGGGAGTTTAGTCATGAAATTAATTTAAAGGAGTCTTCGCCCACTGATTAAACAAATCACATTATGCCGGTGTATTGCTTCGATCCAATTAATCCTTGTACACAACACCCAGAAACGGGGGCTTACCTGGCCTAGTCAATGACAATACTATTGCATCTTCAGATGAGAGCAGGGGCTGACACAAATGTCTCGTTTCTATCTGGCAACCATGCAGACCTATTAGCTCTCCATTGCTTAACTTGACAAAATGGTTGCCATTGTTTATATTTAATGTGTTGTGTGATAATGGAAGTAGGTAGCTATAAACGTGAACGTTAGACAAATAAGTGGGTTAACATGGTTGAACATATGGCTACACCAAGTCATTGTGTTGAGAAGTAGGACTATTTCACAGTTTTTTTTATTCTCTTGGGCGACTTAGCCACGGGTTGCCTTTTAATTTGGCGTTTCTTATCTCCTGCGATACAACCGTTGGAGATTGGGAAAGCCACATGAAAAGGCAATCCGTTGGAAAGAAGGGTTTCGTACAATACACATCCTAAATGCTCCGATGCCAACCAAATGGTGGATTTAAGTAGTCTTTCACGAAATACCACCTGGCCAAATGTACAGCCTCACAAAGCCATAAACATAGTAACGTTACCGTTTGTGTCATCTGACATAGACAGGTGGGATAGTGGGGGGAGGTCAGGATTTAGTGAACTCACACACACACACACACGCACACACTAAGAAATAATCATAAAAAAAAAACGAGATCAGAGAAAGACGTGTGTGTGTGTGGTGCAGGGCTATAGTATACGACACGTCATTTGTCATTACTTAATCTTTTCTCAGGGAATTTCGCAAGAGGAGCCTCGCCAGAGACATCAACGAATCACATCCGGTATGCAAAACACATCCAGCTCTCCACCAAAGAAAGAAGACGTTTGAATCAAAGAATGAAAAATAGAAAAAATGTAAATGAAAAGACAAACTACACGATGTTTTAAGTTGGTCGACTTGACCAAAAAACCCAAAACGGGAACCCCATTCGCTCTGTAGTTTGAGCAGATATAAATCCTGGGCACGTTTAAAAGGAACCTGCTGGCAATAAATCATTGTCTCCGATACGTCACCTCCTGAATTTCAAAACGAGTTACTAATAAACATTTACATTGGCCATCGACAACGTTTACATTGACACACGACGAGCAGTTTAAAGGGGAAAACGTTGACAAAGTAGTCCGTTTTTCCAGCTAGAAAAGGTATTAACTTCCCAACCCCCACCCGGCCTGCACAACAGAACAACAACAATGGGTCTGTACTAAAGCGTTGGTAATATTTCCCATTAACCATCTTGGTGATATGACCAGTACAACAGCTCAATCTTACCCCCAGAATCCACAGGGGCAGCGGGGTGGTAAACCAGGAGGTTTGCTGCGTTCACTTGTATCTCCCATGACTTCAAAAAAACGATATTGATACGCGAGTCGGCTCGGGGATGAGTCCGGGGCCTTGTCGTTCAGTGGGTATTTAACAGTCAAGTTAAGCCCAGAAATATCCTCAGGGTTTCACTTCACAACTGGAAAGAAAACAAGAAAAAAAAAGGATATAGTTGCGCCGTAGTACCAAGACCAGCAACTTGGGTTTGTCCTAAAAACGAATCAGTTTGTAGTAATTGATCATCCAGCGTCCTCACGGGACTCAAAGCGATCAGCTGGACCTCGACGTGAACACTAACCCACAGATAGGGGGGTCTGGACGTTTTGGCGACTATCAATTTTACAATCTAGACGCGTTGTCCGACCACTAAACGGCTTAAAATTAAAAAGCTGGCAATACGGCGACCGATCGACGTTGAAAAAGCTAATTCAATAAACGGTCCAACGCACTGCCTACAAAAAGACAATTTACTTCCCCGTTTGGGACCACCCTATTCACACGTCGCCTGTAGCTGCTCGCAAAGTATGCCGGAAACGCGTACATTAACTAGCAATGTCAATATTCTTTTATTTGAAAGAATTGTCAATATTGCCAGACACTGAATATGTATAGAAATTTATTTTTAAAATTCTAGATGAACAGTATAATGGGATAGCGTTAAGGAATAGTAATATAAGAAAATTGTATTTTTTGACTCCTGCGGATTTCCAAACGTTCTGCGTGAATCCACCCTTGGCATTCATAAAGAATGGGTCAACAAATGTACTTTAGTGTGAAAACTAAGTCTTGGTGGAAGTACAGCTGTGAAGGAATACCAATCAAATAGTTTGGTCCAACACTTATTTAATTTTTTTTATAAAGAAAACCAAAACAATCAAAACAAATATAAGCAGTAGTGAAATTAAAGTCAAAGATCCATGATATATCATTGCATCAAAACGTAAATGTCGAATCAAACTGAATCAACACCTTACTCCACTTTAGGTCATAGACAAACTGCAGTCATTGAAGAAAAATAGAGCAGTGGCATAGGAAAATCATAAAGCACAAACACTTGATCATACTTATTTATAACATTGTTGAAAGGCAATGCATTCCTAAGAGGCAGTGAAATAAACAACGACCAGAGCTTCCAGAACGGTACATATTTGAGATAATAAACAGGCAGAAAATCATACAATTTGAATGAGATGAGTAGACAGTTTAAAACTGTTCCGTTCTTAATTCTGTTCTCTGTAACAGTTTTGTTGTTTAATTTCCATAACTGCAGCCTTGCTATGGTTTAGACATTGTTCAGAGCATGTTCATGTTCCCAGCAATGCCCAACAGGCCTTCACACTCAAACTGGTGTGTAACCTCTGACCTGCACAGCTCTCGAACAGCTTTCTGACTTAAGTGCCAGTCATTTAAGCCCACCCTTTCGGTTGGTGGGCTTATGAAGACAGAGACACTGTCTTCATAATAATATTAATGATAATATTTAGGAATTAATCATGAATAATAACATTGAGCCAAAAGCCCTCACAGTTCAAATGCGGATGTGACTTAAGCAACATTCCTATGTATCTGTAACATATAATACTATCAATAATATGAAGGAAAATAAAATAATAAATAGGCCTATATACTTTACTTATTTTTTTCCAATATTAATGTTGTTATATATTTTATATTTGTATACATATACAGTGACCTTGGATGCATAAAATCAAACGTTATTTTTCTACAGCAATGTCGACCATGAAGTCCTCCCTCAGCTCTGGTAATCGACTAAAGAAAATACTATCATGGATACAGGAAAAGGGGGTTCAGTGCCCCAAAAACGTCCATGTTGGGGCTTTTAATGCCAAAATAAAAGTCACCCAGGAGGTTAAATAAATAACTTAAACAACTCCACGGCGTGCACTGCAAGAGTGAAGGCGATGGGTGTAAACCTAAACAGATCAGGTCAAAAAAAAAATGCAAAGCACAGCACTAACAGCCTAAAGGGCTTCAACTGTTTTTAAACAAAAATAAGAACAATAATAGTAATATCAACCAGATTGAGAACTAAATGAACATACAAATTTTTTTAGAGCAGCACGCTTCATTCGATAAAACAAAAAAAAAAACGAACAACTAAAACAATAGAGGTTTACCATTGGATAGCAAGCCAGCATTGTACTTCACACAGCAGCTGCTTGTCAGTATTGTCGTCAGTTAAAGTGCCTTCTACAGCCGTCTTACTACTTAAATACATTTCTCTGCTCCCCAAGGCCCAGTGCAAACTATTTGGTCCAAGTTTCCAAACTCAGATTAAAAATGTTGCCACCCCCCTCTCCCCCCAAATAGTTTGTGCTAAGCTATTCCAAGTGCCTAGTAAAAATACTTTCAGTATAAAAGATTTACATTTGAGCTTAGATTGTGTGAGCCGAACAATTAAAAGTGTACCGCGTTACCGGAGCAGCTTGATCGATTTGACCCAATGCATAAATTAGCATATTTAGGTGCTGTTTGCGTGATATGAGCTATGGTGGCATACGCCGTGTAGCTTTGGCAATGATGTTTCTCTCATTACAAACACACACAGCGGCCATTTTAAAACAAGTGACACCTTCTGTTGCAAGTCATTGCTGGCATGTAGGTCCTACAGGTAAGAAGTCACTTGCTATTTATGGGGGGAGGGGGGTGTTGGCTAAAAACGAATTACTTTCAAAGATGATATTCTCAAGATAGAAGAGTAACGACTGGTCACTTTTTTTTTAGGTAGCAAAAATATGTTCAAAGTGGATATAGATTTAGGAAATGTAAAATCAGAAAATATTTTTTACCCTGGGGGTTGTTTTTTATCTTTTAGTGGTATAACCGTATCAATCCCTAGATAAACCTTTCAGTCTATAGCCCCACACAATTTGATACTACATGTTGGACTAAATCGCCACTGACAAAACAAATCTCTACGCTAACCGACCAAAAAGAAGTGTCGACCTTCGCCCAGTTTCAGAAATGTGAAAGTGTGATACTGGTGAAGTGCTATGGATGTATACAATTCTGTATCTGGAGTTTTAGCCAGCACAAACAAGGAATTATGGGTAAAAACCGACTCACACTGGGTTTGGGTCACGGCAAAGTATCGAGTGGCGTATGAATCAAGAAATGAGAGCTATGGAGAGATGGAGTAGAAGACCATAAGAAGTAAGAGAGAGAGATCTTATAGTGGTTGGCAGGAAGAGGAGGAGGAGAGAGGCCTATCTCTTAGTGGTTAGGCTGGGATGAAGTGGAGGAGGAGGACGAAGAGGGCTGGGTGGGGACCAGACTGTGTGTGCGTGAAGGTCGCGGGGGTCGTGGCTGGAGGTAGGAGGTGCCGCCCCCCTCTGGGGACTGCGGGCCGGGAGTGCCCTCGTGGACCTCCGAGTCCAACTGGGCCGGACACTCAAAGTGGACGCAGTGGAAGACCTGCAGTGGAGCGGGAGTGAGACACAAAGAGACAGCCGGTGGGGGAAAGTGATGGAAGGAGACAGATTGAGAGACGGACAAGACGGAACGAGAGAGGGATAGATTGGAAGAGAGATTGGAATTTTTTTTCAAAATGGGTTGATAAAATTTCAAAAACATAAAAAGGGACATGGAATATGTAGCTTTACATAGGAAGAAATGAAAAGACGTTGAAAGCTTTTCCAATCCCATTGATTTAATTAATGAACCAATTGAGAAATGGCATACCGATCTTCTGCTCATCTTGGGAAATTGTGATAGAATAATCATATATTTTTTACGAAATCACCAAAAGCGGCTAAGACACTGACACGTGTGACTCTAAGAGACTAGGAATGTTCCAGTGAGGTGAATAATCTACATAGGAAAACCCTCTAACCTCATTGGCTGTGTTGTGCGTTCCCACAATTCGAATAAAGGAAGCAGGGTTCTTCTCAAACTTCAGGGTCTGCCACGACCTGCAAAGAATCATGGGAGAAAAAATAAATAAATTGATGGATAGAGTAAGGGAAGGGAGGTAGGAGATAGAAGGTAGAAGAGAGGAAGAAGCAGACTAAACAGGACACTGACCGGCAGGCCACCTTGGTGCGGTCCACCACTTTGGTCCACTGCTGCTGATTGGTGGAGACCTCGATGAAGTAGCTGTAGGAGCGCTCGTCACAGTCCCACAGCAGGAGCCTGCTCAGCACAGGGAGGTTAGTCACCTGGTTAGTCATTACCAACACATGGATGTGGGTACTTCAAAAAATAAAAGCAAACTACATTACAGTTGTATTTTCTAAAGAACATCCATTGCTCTGCCGTAAAGCTACCGTTATATCAAGGTCTCAGAGGGCTTTTATTTTCTTAAACAGAGTGAAACGAGTCCAACCAAATGACCAACCGTAAGGAGCTGATGGCGTAGGGCTGGGCCAGCTGGATGACGATGGCACCGGAGCCCAGCTGGTGGCAAGTGTAGCCCGAGTCCCAGTCGTAGTTACGAGTGTCGCCGTTGAGCAAGGCATTCCTGCTCCGGCTCACGCCCTCCACCACACTGGCACAGGCGGCGATGGTTGCTGCGTTCTCATTGGGCACTGTGGCGCAAAGGGAAAGATGTTGATTGGCTAGTCGGTGTAACGGTGTGTATTTCAGGATCTGTTGGGCTAGTCGGACGTACAATGACTTTAACTATAGAGACTTTCGATGGAGAATACAGCCAATATTAAAAAAGTTCCCCTAATTTGGTCTGATGTCAGAAGACTATCCATTACAAGTGATCTCTAATCGCTAATCAGCATCACACCTGGTGGTAAATTGGGGGCCTGAATTGTCTTGAACTGCAATTTGCCAAGTCCTTCCAGCTAAAGACAAAGGGTTTTTAGTTAACATGGAGCCACGCCATGTACCCACTTAAATACCCACAGTTTTTATCCAAAGTGGCACAGTGATTTATTTTAGTCATTAAGACTGCAGACTTTAGGGTTCAAAAACAGAACCAGAACCTTTTCACCCTAACCCCCAAGTCAACCTGCCCCCATTTTAGATGTTGAAAGTGGGGGGCATAGCCTAGGCGTCTTCAGGAACTTACCCACAAGGCCGTTGTCCAAGGTGTACGAGCGGTTGGTGAACATGCACTCGAAGGCCACCAGGTGGAAAACCTTGTTGACTGTGTTGTGCGTTCCCACGATGCGCACGTACCTACACACATGAGGTGAAGAAGAGGGAAGAAGAGGACGCAGTGTTCAAGGGGAGGGTCGGCACTTTGCCAGTCTCACACAAACATAGGTTGTAGGAGAAATTACGTCTACAACTATAGGCCTTTGTAGCCAATAGGTGTAGTCATCATATGTATTTTAGGTCATTCAGGATAAAATAACTGTTGTTAGTATGAAGTTAGGAGAATTGGGGAACGTTTGCCTAGAGTGTGCTGTATGCAACACAGGCAATGTTTTTAATAAATGTACAAAAAGAGCACATACCATACCATGTCATAAAGGCATCACACATTATAATCAAATAAATTTGTATCCAATTTCTTGCGAGATCTGACATGAAAATATCATGTTATACAAAGGACACTACATTTAATCTCTTGTCTCCATCTTGATCAACCATAGTTAACTGGAAACTTTTCATGGGGCATTTGTGCCTCTGAAAAGTAATGTACATTTTATATCCAAGTCACTTGAAATGTGCGGGTAGGATAGTTGGACATGGTTGAGTCAAACGGCTTTAGAGCTAAAGTTGAACGGAGGTCAGCTTGTTTGTATATGGAACTGAATACTCACACATTAACATATGGTGACATATTGGTGCATATGGAAACCGGGCTTTATAGAACAAAAGGGTCATTCAGGTCCCTGGAGTGCAATTCCGTTACACTAAATGTTCAGGACGCTAAACACTTAGCGTGTTAAAGTGTGTGTATACATATGGTTATCCAAACATAGTGCTGTATAAGATGTACAGACATCTACGGTTATAGATATAAAGAGCTAGGTAGCTAGGTCTAGGTGTATATATATTAAGCAAATAGAAACAGTGCAATATAAAGTGTGTAAACCAATGTTAGACATACCAAAACAAAAGAATCATGTACAATGTATAGAAACAAAGGTTTTATATAATCGTCATACACCCCCGGTGAACCGAGGTGTATAGAGAGCCAGGCTAAAGGGCTACGGTGCTGCTTTACCTGCACACCCTGGGGGTGAAGTAGAGGTTCTGCCAGGAGCGACACAGGGACTTTGAATGGTCGACCACGCGGATCCAGTCCAGCTCGTCCATCGACACCTCGATGTAGTAGGAGTAGGACCTGAAAACACAGGAAGTCCCCTGGGGTCATTTTTACTAAAAAGGTAGTGCTTGGACCGACATTTCCACAACAATATAGGATTTGCATTTCTTAATACTATGCAAATCCTGTCTTAGACACAGATGTGCTAAAATTAGCCCATTGTGAAAAAGTTAAATATTGCAGACACTGTAGAAGGTGCACTCTAATCAGCTCATTAACTCAAAACACCTTCAAAGGCTTCCTGAGCCTTTAAATGGTCTCTCAGTCTGGTTCAGTAGGCTTCACAATCATGGGGAAGACTGCTGAATTGACAGTTTTGCAGAAGACAGTCATTGACAGACACCCTCCACAAGGGAGGCTAAGCCTCAAAAAGGTCATTGCTAAAAAAGCTGACTGTTCACAGAGACCTGTATCCGAGGATATTCATATAAAGGGTGGAAGAAAAACATGTGGTCGGAAAGGATGCACAAGCAACAGAGATAAATGCAGCCCTGATAGGATGCTCAAGCAAATGCCAGAGCTTCACAAGGAGTGGAGTGGGGCAGAAGTCAATGCAGCGAGAGCCACCACACACAGACGTATCCAGGACATGGTACACAACAAAACTGGCATTCACAAACTGGCAGAAACATTGGATTTCACTTGTGTTTCTAAATGACAGCCTTATTTTGCCAAAATGGCCTAGATTACTATGTTGAAGAGCATATAAGACATATTACTATGTTTAAAACTACAATAAAAAACGGGTTTGGTTCACTGGCCCTTTAGGGATGACTACAGGTTAGGCTGCTTCATTGGGGATCAAACCCAGTAACCACCCCACCTTCCCCCCCTCTCTCACCGGCTGTCGCGGTCCCAGAGCAGCAGGCGGATGTGGTTGATGATGGAGGGCTGGCCCAGCTTCACCTGGATGCCCGCCCGGCCATCCTCCTCGATGGGGTGCCTGGAGAAGCCGTGGTCCAGGTCGTAGTTCTGGGTGTCTCCGTCCAGCAGGGCCGACTTCAGCTCCCCCTTCACCACCTGGGCCCCGTGCTTCATGGTGGCGATGTTTTCCTCTGGGACTGGAAACACATAACCCACACGTTATATAATACAATACAAACAAACACAGAACAATATAAAAACACTTTAATGTACACTAGCTGGAGGCCTCAAAGTTATCATTGTGTCAACAAGTTGGTACTAGCTAAGAATACAGATGTATGCCAGCCCCATTCTGTATGTATTCAAGTATTATTGCAGTATATGTAATTCACATAAAACTAGGGAGCCATACCATTTGTATCAAAATAGCATTAAAAGTTAAAATATCACTCTCATCTACGAAACTACAACTCAGACAAACCCTCTCAGAACAAAACTGTTTTAAAAATAGTAAATAATCAGTAGTACCTAAATAAAATGGTTCATAGTCACAAACTTGGTGCTTTATCACCAAGCTGGCGGCTTGAACAGACTTCTTTCATGGAACTTCAGCCCACAGACCACATAGGAACCCTACTATTTTGGGGGGGGGGGGGGGGGGGGTTACTAAAGACCGAGCATGCCGCGGTAGTTGAGGTCCATGTCTCTGCTCTCGGAGCGGGTCTTGATGGCGTCCAGCAGCTGGTCGGGGCTGAGCAGGCCCGAGGGCCGCACCACGTTCAGCATCTCAGTCAGGCTCATCAGCGGTAGCCTCACCGCCGACATCACTTCCCGCGAGTCCTCGCCGTCGCCGTGGTGACGGCTCCAGCGGCTCAGCGCCAGGAAGATCTCCTTCTCGGTGGCGGCGAACGAGTCCCTCCTGACGACCGTGAGCAGGGCGGCCTTTGGACATGCACGCGGACACACACACACGCACGCGGACACACACACGCGCACACACACACACACACACACACAATTATTGGATTAAATAAAATATGCAAGCTTATCAAATGCACTAAATAAAAAGAGGAATGGAATACTAGAACGTCGTGGGTCTCAGAGTAGGAGATAATAATATCAATTTCTCCTCTCTAAATCAGACACACCGCTTGTTCTAAAGAACCACCGGCTCTTCTCTCCATATTGTACTCATAACCCATCCACTCAACCAGCCGTCCCAGTCAAGGTACACCTAGACAGCAGACTCACGTGGGTCACACCCGGCTGACACACACACATTTGACATCCACACACACACCGCCCCCGTCACCTTGGAGAGCGTCAGGAAGCCGTCGGAGCCCAGCACGTCGGGCCCGTGGCGGTCCATGTAGGCGCAGCAGGCGGTGCTGAGCGCGCTCAGAGAGTACAGGCTGGCCACGTCAAACACCAGGCACACGTTGTTGGTGTGCAGCACGGTGCGCAGGAACTCCGAGGTGGAGTCCTCCAGGGGCTGCAGGCCGTAGCGGTGCGCCAGGCCCAGGAAGTCCAGCAGCACCTCCTCGCGGGCGGAGCTGAGGCTGGCGCGGCCCGTGTAGAGGTAGTGGAGCAGCATGGAGAAGGCCTCCGCCCGCGTCTCCTCCAGGCACACCTCCGCCTGCGGCAGGGACTCCTTCATGCCCCCGTAGAGCAGCGCCCTGCGTCGGGGATTGACCGTGTTGACACGTTTTAAGCAATTAGTGCTTGAGTTTAGACTGCGCCGCAGAGTGGAGGACATAGGCCAAATTTAAAGTTGTGGGTTGGGCCAAAGATCGCCACCTAGGGGTGTACCGGCACAAGTGAGGGTTCAGCTCGCATCACAGATTTTGGTTGGGTACTATAGGTCTCTTGAACCTGACCTTTTTTATATTTGAAGTATTGAGGTACAGCCACTCCTTGGCCGAACCTCAACATGATGGATGTCTGCCCTAACATGAAGGGCAAAGTTACTTTATTTACAGGCTACTATTATATATCTCCCAGTACCCATCATTATTCAAGGTACTTCGACATCTAAATGTGTCGGAGGGCTATTGCATTTTGCAAGATTTAAAAAATGGACCAGCAATTTTTAAAAGGAAAACATACCAAAATGTACTGTTGTAAATTGGAGGGGATTTTCAAGCTGAAAGTTTCCTCCCTCTTGATCACATTGTTATTGCATCTTAATTACCCACTTTACTCTGGTATCGGACCGGATGTTTAGACATGCTATGCTGCTACCTGAAGTAGTGACAGCGGGCTGCCAGGATCACCCGATGGGCAGGAAACCGTTTTTCCTCCACAAGGAAGGTAACATCGCTGTACTCCTCGCCGGGAACCAACGCGCCGAGCTGCTCTGACAGCAGGTGGATGTGGTCTATCTCTGACACAGAGGCCAGTGGTCGCAAAGGGTGGCTGTTACTCATGTTAACAGATACTACGGTCACATCTGGCAGGGATGGAAAAACACAAATGAATAGCACAAGTCATCAAAGAAGTAAGGACACCGCTACAGGGGGGTGTTGCATACACCTCGTAGCTAGGTTGTTATGAAAGCGATGCTGCCAGTGCTGACATCTTGCATGCTAACGAAATTAGGCGTACGGAATAAGGCACAATTAGTCCCATTTTCATATTTATATTACTACCCACGTTATACTGCACATTATAACGCACACGACATCCAGAGGTTAGTAAGTAGCCATTCAACTTACCTAGCAACGTTGTGGTAACGTTAACCTTATACCGTTTGTGTTTACTTGCACAGCTGCGGTGGATAAATAATAAGGAAATGCTGGCCAATGCTTGCTTCCCTCCGTTTCCTGGTTATGTCACACCTCTCACTTATCTTCCGTCCTTAGAGATACAAAAAAATAAGTTTTAAATGTACACGGCGACGTGCAGAGAAACAGTTTACAGATTTACCCTGTCTATGGATTTAACAACCACAACATGCTAACGGAAATGGATCAACCAGCTCAAATGACTACTTCCTGTTAGACGACGAACTCAAGTGAAAAATATTCCAAATTAAAAGTGCTATTGAAGTTGCTCGGTAAATAAGACAGTTCCCAGACACTCACAAACTCCCTGAAATTGTAAGTTATGAATTAAAATGGAAGCATGCGGCTTGTAGATCCGAATGCTTCATGGTATTTATGTTGTGCTTGTACGCGTTGTAGTACAATACGATCCATAATCGATTTAAATATACCGTTACTTAGGCTAAACAAAACACTTCTTCCATAATCACAACCCATTTCAGAGCTAATTAACAATTGCTCCACAAAATCATTTCTAGAAACCCAATAATTAACAGCCCTGCTTTCGAAATGACAGCGGCCATTGCGATTGGACGTCCCTGGTACAAGCCATTTATTATATAACTAGAGTGCACTTTACCGTCTGGCAAACCCCTTCTGAAGCCTCTCTCTCTCTCTCTTTCTTTCCTAAAAGGGGCATGGAGCCAATTTCACCATATTCATGTTAAAGAGAAGTTTAAAACCTTAGTAACAATTATACACTAAATACCATGAACAATATTTGCGTAGATGGGAATGCAGTGCTGGGGGACAGACAATGGAATGTCAGGCAATTGTGTTTCTGTTGTGGTGTGTAGTCCATACTGTAGTCTTGTAGAAAAAAAACGACACAAAGTAACAACAATTATGGGTAATCAATCTTTAATTTAAGTATTCAATTTAGATATGAATGTTTCATAAAACAAACAAAAGACAAAATGATTGCATGTTTTGGTTGGGAAAAAAAATAATCGGTTCAACTTGTTCAAAAGCGGATGAAAAAACATTGAAACACTGCTACAGTAAAACAATCCCCTTGATTTGTGTGACATCACAGAAAAGACACAAACCGTAGTCAAAAGCTGCCTGCATTTGTTCATAATCACAATAAAAAAAATGCATGGTACACAATAGTTCTCTGGTGAAATTCAAACATAATCTCAGTAAACATTTTCAGTGCTTTGCATGAAAGAAACAAAATGGTGGTTGGGAGCAGGGCAATAACCAAACACAAATAACAGTCTTTAACTTTACCTGTGCTATTTATTCCAAATAGGACAGGCAGAAAGCCCTCAAAAGACTCCATTGTGGTTGTTAATTAATACAGCCATTCTTCTCACACATAAAACACACTGGGAGTCTTTTCACAATATCTGTGAGTCCTGGAACATCAACACAGATTTGTCGTTAAGGCTCTACCAGATGTACCAAGCTAGCTGGGTTCCACGGAGCCACAGTGCAACAATTAACCATACCCAACACTTTTACCCAACAAGATCAGCACTCTCTGGAAAAACAATAAATTGACATTTAGTGCTAATGTTTAGCCATTCCAGTTGACCTTGTCTGCAACACTTCACATTTCTAGTCACAAGTTGGGACATTATCTTTGTGATGTGATTCTTACTGGCCAGTTAAAGAAAATGTGTGTGGTGAGACAGGTACAAACCTGCCCACCACACGTTTGCTTCCGCCACCCATATCGTCGTTTCTTCATCTTCTTCAGTGCAAAAAAAACCATACTAAGACTATTGCGTTACATTCACAGTGCCCCACGTGGGTGCCGTGACCCATTGGCGGAACTGCAAGAAAGTGCCTTTAGCAACATATGAACAGGTTTCAGTAACAAAACTAGAATCTGGAGTTTAAAAGCACGTTGAAAATATACACGTATATCTCTACAATAATGTACATTGACAGCGCTTCAGTTAAAATTGTCAGCCCTCAATGGGACCTGGCAAAACAAGAGAAGGTGCACATGTGGCTTTGTAAAAAAATACCCACATGGACCCCATTAACCACCCTGCCCTCGACATTCTAACACTCTCGCTTCCTGGAAAACAATATGTAGGCTTTCCTGTGTGACCACAACAGATTATATTCTGTTACCTCTGTCTTTCAAAAAATGTTAAACCAGACACTCACCAACAACCTGTGACATCATCATAATAGCAAAAACTGCTAGATACGCCACCTCCATGACACATTCAACAATGCTGGCAATGTGTTGCATATCAGAGGACAACTGAAGGCGTACCAAATCTCCCATGCCGTCCGCCATGACTCACTCCAGGCCGTAAACCCAGAGCTCTCAAATACCATTCCTTTGACCCACTGACGTATCGTTTACCTATAAGTTTGCATCGTGTTCAAATCAATCAAACAAACCACAGTCACGATTGCCCTTGCACCTTAAGCAGCGACTTCAAGTGAACGGTCATCTGCTCCCGACTCTGGTCTCCCCGCTGTGCGGGCGCGCTAGCGGGACCCACCCAGTGACTGGGGGGTTTGGGCAGGACGCTTGGAGAGGGGGGCTCGCTGAACTTGGCTCCGGCGTAGACCTTCTCGCCGTCCTTGAGGTCTTCTTCGAGTGGCGCCGGTCGCGGCAGAGGCGGCTTTGCCAGCGTGATGTTTTCAGCCGAGCCCAAGGGCCTCTTCTTCCGCTCTGCTTGTCTGAGGTGCTGCTGGGGGGGCTGGAGGGGTGGGGGTGAGAGCTGCTGCTGCTGCTGCTTGCTCGGGTCTTTCCTCCGAGAGGGCTGAGAGAGGCCCGGGGCGCTGCTCTGCTTGGTGCGGCCCCTGTGGTCTTGTGGTCGGCTGTGGGTGTGGCCGACCAGACTCCCTGGTTGGGGGGCGGTACCCTCTGGCTTCCTCCCTTTTGACTTCAGCAGCTGTGTAAACAGCACAAACAAAAACGGTTATGTTTCGTTTTTAACAGATGAAACATATGGGCTATAATGTTATTTCGTCAAGAATATGGCTTATAGAATGTTTTTTAGAATAACGTTCTTTGATCATAAAGACTGGCAATAATGACCATTTATGATTAGTTTGTTTTTATATTATATATTATCTTTATAAACCCATTATGACCCAACTCCGCATGTGCGCTATTGTAAATAACAATTTGAAATAAAGTAATGTATTATTATTGTCCACATGTAGCATTCGACCGTAGATCCCCATTTTTCCTTTGTTGTCTTGTGATTATGCGGTAGAATACGTGTGACAAGTTAAATTCTTTCGAGGTAAATCATAGACGACATTCGGATTGTGATGAAACCCGTCGTCTAATCGACCTCGGACAAAAAATAAAAGTAACAACTACTAGACGTGTTGATCTCTCTACAGTAGAGTTTCGATTCGTCAGCCATTATGCGAATGCGTCATTTTTACATCGCCTCGGGCAGGCTACACTATGTCCATTCGGGGGATACATCTCCTGCACGGTCTCAACACGACGAAAAACACAGGATAACGGCGCTTGCACAATGTATACATTATTAAATAAAAGAAAAACATTGTTACCTCTTTTTTGGGTCCTGGCTTAAGAGGGTGGAGAGTCAGCACGGTAGACGCGCCGTGTGGGTGCCCGTGTTTCGGCTGCACCGCGGACCTGATGCCCGACGACGACGTGGTGACATGGTTGTTATTGTGGTCCGCGACTCTAGCGGGGTTAGTTCCTTGGTGTTTCTGGATATGGTGATGGCTGCCCTGGGGAGGTCGAAGAGAAACCACCGCCGCCGTCGTTGTTGACGTCGAGCGAAGCCTTTTCCCACCTTTCTTGAGCAATACGTGCCTGGTTTTGTTGAGGTTCCCCTCGTTCTTCGACACCATCGAGACTGGCTTGTTGTTTTCAACGTTACCGATGTCGTTCCTGTCGCTATGACACAGAGTTTCGTCCAACATGACTCTCAAACTGCGAATACATACACGGGTTCCCAACTTTTCCTGGCGGCAAGTTTTTTTTTCTCGCTATCCGAGCGGAGCTAGCGACGACGTCACCGTGTTTTAATGAACGCTAGTAAATAACAAAACACGCTTCCTCTTGTGCTTCTTTGCCACTTGTATCGCCTGTGAAGGATATCGATTCTGTGGCGTGCGTTAAATGAAGCAGGTATGTAGGTTTTCTGAGCCGATGTGCTCCGTGTGATGGCGTACCCCGAATAGATTGTCTCGGCTCTCGGCTCGCACAGCAGCACCCTTTTTCCGGTGCTACGTCACCGAAAGGTGTGCCTAGTATCATGACGTCAATGTGAGTGGGTTGCGTAATTTCCCTAGAATGTTGACAATATGGTAGACACGATACGATAAATGAATAACTCGCACTCAATACACATTTTCACAGATTTGTTTGTCCGAATTGTTTGTTAGCTCCGCTACTTTTGTTTAGAATAGCACTTATATATGACCTCTCTCTTTGTAATGGATTAGAATCTAAATAACTTGTCTGTGTCTTGCGTTATTATTTGCATCATGTTTTGGTTTATAAAAAACTCACATCCATTTAACACATTTTGGTGTCACACCATTTATTGCACAAAATGTGATTTGACAGATGACCTTTTCAAACCAACCACCGCACAGCTGAATACGTCGAGATCAATTGCCCTTTCTTCAACATGAGCATGGACATTTTCACCTTTCTATATTTTTTACTGCACTAGAAACAATTTAGTGTTGGTAGTTACAAAAAAGGAATATATACCTGGCCGCTCATTTGGCAAAAGGATAAATCACAACTTATTAATTGGCTAAAATTAACACTTTAACGTGACACAATTTAAAAGCCACCGCTTTTTTAAACATCATACTGGTTGATCTATAAGGTTCAGCTTCAATACAAAAAAAATCTATAAACAATATAGGAATCTAACTGAAACATACATCAGATCCATCTCTGTGTGTAATACATGTTGTGTAACACGTGTTAGTCACCGTGTGGGTGGAAGGCAAAAATACAGTGAGAGGCTGTTACTGTCCCAGATTTCAACAACAGAAAGCTACATAGAGAGAGCTTCTAAGTAGGTCATCGAGCAGGGGGTAGGGCGACCCCACCACCGGGAAGGGGTTAAAGACATTTGGGTTCCTCCAGAGTTTGATGGGGGGCTGGCAGGGGGTGGTCTTCAGGGGTAAACGTAAACTAAACCTCGTCCTGTGGTTATTTCCCATGGTGCATTTGTTTCAACATTTTAGATCAGGGATGGTTATGTTTATGCTTAAAGATTGAAATTGCCTGATGCTGGGGATGGTTTGGTAATGCTGACAGATGGTTTAGTTTAGTTATTAGGTTAACAGATGGTTGGCTTAAGTCAACAGTATGGTTTCGTTCAGTAACCACGTAACTGGTGGTTAGGTTTATGTATTCGTTTAGAGGGGGTTGACTTTAGGTAAGGGTCTTAACTTCAGGACATAAGGCCTGGGGAAAGCAATGCATCATGGAAGCAACCACATGAGAAGTATAGTAGTTTATGGCTGTGGCTCGGCCCCGCTCTCGTCATAGATGTAGCTCCCCACACCTCCTGTGTTTACACCTGGAGAGAGGTCAGAGGTCAAAACAACACAGCTTTAATGAGTGTACTCTTGCGCTTTTCATTTTCCAACCAACCCTTTAGTAACAAGGGACATCACAATGAACCTTGTTACTAATGAACATGTTACTAACCGACATCCTTACTAAACAACTTCGTTACTTTATTCATAACTGCCTTTTTTACTTACTGACCTTTATTAGTAACTGACTTGGTTACTTACTGAGTTTGTTACTTAGTGACATGGTTAATAACAGATTTCTCTACTCACTAAACCTTATTAACCAACCTTGTCACTAAGTAATGGGGTCTATCCATATATTTAATTAATCAAAAAATTGTGTAGGGCTTATATTTGATTTTGAAATTATAGGTGTAATCTAACAAAAAATAAATCATACCTGCTTTGGAAATGA
>JAOPJL010000097.1:9442670-9458976 GCA_027123545.1 Trisopterus esmarkii
TTGGCTGCTGGCCGCAGACCAGAGAGAGAGAGAGTGAGAAATACAGAAAGAGAAATACAGAAAGAGAGAGAGAACAGAGATGGAAGAATGGGAGAGAAAGGAGAAGGAAAAAGAGAAACATAGATGAAAGGAAGGAGAGAGGAGGGTTTGATAGAGAGCAAGAGGTGATGGAGAGACAACACACCCTGGAGTGTATAAACACTGTTCCCCACTAACAATGTGCACAGCCCATTGTTTTCTATTGTGTAAACTAATATTTAGAGAAAGAAAGGTTAAAATAAAGTTCACTTTGAGAACCAAGTGAATGCGCTATGAGCATTTTTAAAAGAACAGAATTTTTTAAATACATTTTACACATGAAGTCTAGAAATGACCTCACAAAATGTATTTTAGAAATACTTTCATGTGGTATAAAGGAAAACTGCTATTGGCTCGACCTACTTCGTTTTGGTTCAATGGTGTTTTGGTTGAGTTTCATGGTTCTGTGCATGCACAAATGCGTGAGAAGAAAATGCTTCATAATCACCGCAAAAAAAACATGTTCATGACACCAGTTAATACTGTGCTGGCGTTCCCACCACTTCTCTGCGGCCATGTTTCTGTTCGAACACAAACCTTTCCTACTCAATTTTTATTTCCTTCCCACACCTCCTTTATCAACAGCCCCATCTTTGGAACGCTCAGCCCCATTGGCTCATGTCTGTCTTGACTTGCGATGGAAGGGAGGCCCGGTTGTCAGTTCACAGCAACCCATATCTATCAAACCCTCTCCGTCTCCGTCTCCATCCGTCCCCTGGGAGAGGGGAATAACAGACTAGACAGGAAAAGAAACGTCTCAGCAGAATAACAGCTTAAAAACAACCTAAATGTCCCTGATCTTACTGTCATAATATGACTTCCAAGTATTTCCAAGCGAGAGGATTTGTGAGTGGAGCTGGCTGTGCAGTCGCTCATACAAATAAAAAGTAAATGGCACTTCTTTAAAAACACGTTTCTTCTCATGAGAAGATCACCCCCGGGGATAACCACTATCTCCGCTCTCCCCTCACCACCTCTCCTGGCTCCACAACCACCAGCTCTCCCCTCTAACCCTCACACACCCCCCCAGGTGAGGCACGTTGGGGCGAAAAACCTTGGTCTTGGCACATCACTGTAGGATGAATGATCTGACAGGCGTCAAGCGTACCATTCAGTGGTGGCACTCGTCCAAACCCCCTCCAGAACATAAGTGCTAGGGCATTTACTTTAAACTACCCCCCCTCCACGCTGTTCCCCACACCCCAAGGTTGGAAGTTGGGCGTACAACCCAGGCGCCTTCCTAGGGCCGCGATGAAGCTACCAGCCTCGAAATGTATGCAATAGTTCAATGCTAGGGGCAACTCATTTCATTATGGAACAGAGATCACCGAAGATGATTGTGATTATTAGGCTTTGTATCCCCGCAAACCCAAAATCATGTAAAATATTCATATCCGTTAAGATATATTTGTTATTTATAATAAGCTCCTAGGCCACTAAAATACTAAATACGTTATATATATACGTTCGAAAGGAAAGCCATTCTGGCGGGGTGTCTATGAAGGGGTAATTGTGCCGCACTCATCAGGCTGTGTTGGGGGGAGGGGGGTGGTCAACAGCTTGGGAAAACTGTGTCTGAGCCTAGTCATGGGACCAAGCCAGAGGTGTTTGCCGGACTAGGGGTCAGTGTGCGGCAAAGAGGCCAGTAGCGCCCGCCTCGCTCCCTCTCTAAGTCCTGCACTGGCAGAGCCTCCGTTAGGCTCCTTTCAACTCTCCCCTCTGAGGAAACACAAGCAGAACTTTATCCCGGGTTTTGTTACACTAGGGCTGAGGATAGCAGCTACTCGGATTTAATTTAGTACTCTGTAAAAGGACGTCTAATAATACTAGTTCAGTTTGTAATACTGAATACTGTTTGTAATACCCCACTTATTAGGTCTGAAAAAGGCCCACTTATAACCAAACAAAGTCTGATACTATCTAAATGTGTCAACCTCACCCCCCCCCCGCCGTCTCGAGGAAAGACAACAAAGAGAGGACAGTGACTGTGAAAGACTCCAGTAACAGTTGCTTGCACGACAACTACAGCGGGCCGTAACCATGGTGACCGGGCCACGAAGGCTCTAGAATTTCATGCCCAAGAGTTCCGTGGCGCGCTGTGATTCTAATCAGTGGAAAGAGAGACAGTGGAAGGACAGAGCCGCCTGAACAATGCTCAGGAACACAGGAAGAGACCCAACAGTCCTGTACAGGACACAAGCTCCATTTCCTGCCGTCGAGGTGTGTTCCTGTACAAGTTGTTTATTCCCAGCAGAGCCTCACCTTTACTTGTTTGGATACTAAAAAGGAACAAACTTATGTCCCAACACAATTTCGACATCAAGAGAAAAGTTAAACACCCTACTTGGCGTCTTGTTGGGAATGACTTTTGGAGGCGCCGATCCCACTGAGAGCGTGCTTTCAGTGAGGACGAGAGATTGGTTTAGGTTGAACGACGGTCGTTGACTTAGCAGGCAACGAGTCATGCCAAGGTTGCGTCAGCCTGAGCTGCCGTCGCCTGGTAAATCATTCTTCCTCCCCGCCCGACCCGTCTCATTCTTTAGTTCGAACACGACACGGTTCAGGAACAGAGAAAACCGATGGCTGGCATAAACGTTGTCACCTATGCACAGATTGACAAACACAGGGAACCACATCGCTACGACAATAAATAACAAGTTAACCTTTAACTGACCCTGACCGATTCCACGTTCTTAGAGCACAAGAGAAGACACGACCTACAAGCATTTCATCACCGCTGCTGCATGTCTAACGCAGAACCACACTGCTTTGTTGTTCCAAACGCCCGTTTTAAACGGTGCAGACTTATTGTGAAAGCCTGCCATTTCTTTGTCAATAGGCACAGCCGGTGGGGTTTACAATGCGCACACGCGCAAACAAGGGTCACAAAGTTAAATAGAAATGAGTTTTTATTGGTTTAAACTGCAATCTGTCTTTACAAAAAAAAGGTACATGAATAAAGTCATTACTGTAGTGAACAGCAACAGCTGCTAGAGAATACATTCATTTGCTTTATACGTGTAAATTCTGTTAACCTTTAAAATTACAGGAATATATTTTAGCCTTTTATCTGATGTGTTATACAAAAATATGAAGGCACAATATCTGAGATACCTGGAATGTATTCATAGGCACTTTATGTGGGGGGGAAGTGGTCAAAAAAAAAAAAAGACAAATCACAAACGTCACCACATCTACCTTGATGATGACGGACTCAAAGTGCTATTAAGTGTGTGCACCATAATCATGGGGGGAAAAAAAGGCAAAAGTCCATAAAATCCACGACTCAAATAAGAGCTTCAAATGTCTTACAACCAAGAACTACCACCGATTTAGCGGGACTTTGAGAAATCAAACAGAACAAGGGCCACACTGCGTAGACTACGGGAACAGTGAAGGGCAGAAACTGGAGAACGGAGTTGAGGCCTTAACGCACTGGAAGTGAGACAGTTAATACGGAGGTTTTCTGTCATGGAATGACACATGCTATGGCATCCATTACAGTCTACCTGTGATGAAGTGGGACATTAATAGCTTAATAATCTGTCACTTTTTTTAATATATATAATTTTTGTTTACGAGGACCAAAACCTTGTATCAAACACGTTTCTTTGGGCCTCGTAAACCAAGCTTAGTTAAGATAGTCATTGGCACATCAAAGTCTTTCCAGTACGTTAAAACACAACAATTCCACCAAGCGGGATGAAAAAAATAAATAACGCAAAACCCTTTCTGCATTTCGTTTTAAATTAAGGTTCACTTTTCAAAGTAAATCAACGTGTAGTTATAAAAAAAAAAGTATATATTATTGCAGTATAATATATTAACTGTGAAAAAAATAAAACATGTCTTCACAATCTTGCGATTAATACGGAAGATCATAATTTAACATAAAAGGAAACATTCTATCGTTTCATTATCCAGATAAATACAAAATAAAAATGCTTAAGATCAGCAATAAATACATTTTGATAAGTTAAATAAGCAGTGACAAGCCAAAACCTCCATCTGAAAGTTTTCTGGAATAAACTAAACAATAATAATAATAATAATATAACAATAATATAATATTGAACACGCTGGATTCAGGAATCGACACGAGCGGTGGGCACTCATTTTTGATTTTTTGATAAGTTAGTAATGTGGTTCCTCGCCGTTGAGGAACTGAACTGGTGGCCTAACCAAACTGGGTGGTGAGGAGGGGGTAAGATGGCAGAATCAAACCCATGTACAACCTAATCCACTGCCGTTTGATGGCCAAAACATTGACTTGTCAAGATGCACATTAATCACCCCCCCATAAAAAAATAATAATCGGAGCAACCAATATCGTGACCTTCCCCGTGGCTGTCACAAAAGACAGAAATTGGCTGCTTGTGACTGAAGTTTGCCGACTCAAACCGATATTTGGTTGACCATTGGCTTGTGAAAAAAATAAAATTGAATTCAATTGTTGGCATAAAGAAAAGAAAAGTTGAATTCCGTTAACACTGCAGAAAGCAGAACCTAGGGTTGTGGATTCTGGTGTGCTTATGATACTGGTGGTGGTATAAGCCACTCCGCATGGGATGAAACCCCCATCACAGCAGCTAACCGCTGGATCCCCTTTCACCTCAAAGAACGAGACCCAAAAGCCACATTATTCCAACGAGAAGAAGAAAGGAAAGAGGAAATTCTACATCTAGAAGCTAAATTAGAAAATTGTGGTCTGCTTTTCTTGGCTTCCGTTAAGAAAACTAACACTCTGGTCCAATGATTGGTCTAGTTCGATGCATACCTTGGTGAAAAAAATAACCTATAACACAAAAAACACCAAACCAGCTCTGATTTAAAATCTAAATCCTTTGGGCTTCAGGGACCGTGAGCGGTCGGCGGTGGCACAGGCAGTAGGAACGTAGTCCTCTGAGAACATGAAACACTGAAATACATACACCAGCCAGGGCCCCTCCAACACTAAAGGAGCCTGGCCTGGCCCCCCATGATAGATAATACTAACCATTATGTTAATCAACTCCCCCTCTCCCCACCCCAACGCTAAGCTACATTTACAATCGTTCACATCATTCGTTCATCTGTGGCACTGGGGTATACATTACAGGCGTGACATTGGATTCCCACTTCGTAACTGCTTGTTGCGAGAGAGAAAGAGAAGGGAGAAAGCTAGAGAGAGACGACAGGGGAACACAAAAAGCCTGCTGTCTGTTGACTGAATCAAATTGATCTGGATGACGGAGAGGGCAAGAGAGTGTGAGAGGAAGGGAGAGAGAGAAAAAGAAAGAAATAGAGTTCACGTGGGGAGAAGGAGAAGGCTTGAGGAGTCTCAACAAAGAAGAGGAAGTCCGTCTTCTGACTTGACAGCCAGTGGCTACAACAACCAGACAACTGTCTAGTGCTCTTGTAAACTAGGCCAGTAGAGGAAGGGTGGCAGGGGGGTGGCGGGGGGAGGGAAGGCGAAGGGGCCCCTCACCCCCACCCTCTCATGCACCACAGCTCTCTCTGGCCCCCGGGGGCCGACCACCTTAGTCGTCGGCGATGGAGAAGGTGGAGAAGTTGCTGAATATGGGCAGACGGCGCGAGGCGTCCAGCAGGGGCGACTCCGAGCCGCTCGGGCTCTCCAAGCTGCTCTGGTAGCCCTCCTGGTCAGACAGGGAGTCCGGCGGGCTGGGAGGGCTGCTGGCCGCCGGTCGGAAGAAGGTCGGCGAGGGAGGGGCGGCCGGCTGGATCTCTTGCTCGGGAGGGGGTCCCATGCTGGGCCCGAAGAGGCTGGCCAGCTCCTGGCTGGAGTAGGTGAAGGGGTTACTCTGCCAGTCGCTCAGGTCCTCCGTGGAGAAGAGCGCCGGGGGGGTCAGCGAGGCCGTGCGGTCCTGGAGGCCCCCGGAGCTGGGGAAGCCGGCGAAGCTGAAGCTGTGCTGCAGGCGGGGTCGCTCCGCCTTGTTGTAGGCCGAGAGCGGCGGGGGGCCGCGGCGCTCCTCCGCATTGTGGATAAAGTGGCAGCGGGGCCCGTAGGGGCAGAAGCCGATGGTGTGGAAGGTGCGGCACAGCTCCGTCTTGTACTTGGGGTGGCGGCTGAGGCTGCGCAGCTCGTGCATGCCGTGCGCAAACTGGCACTTGTCGCCGTACTTGCAGGCGCCGTTCTCCTCGAAGGGCCGGCACAGCTCCGTCTTGTAGCGGCTGGAGTTCACCTGGCCGCCGCCCATCTGACCGCCGGACCGGAGCCGGTCGCCCGTCTCGGAGAACGAGCGGTCCCTGAAGCGGTTCTCCTTGTTGTTGTTGTTGTTGTTGCCAGTCAAGCTCAGCAGGCAGCCCTCGTCGCCGCCGCCGCCGCCACCGCCCAGTAGGCCGACCGGGTCTAACTTGAGGCTGTTTAGGAACTGGTTCTGGTTGAATTTGCCGCTAGGCATGCTGGCAGAATGGCGTCGCTGGAACAGGCCCCTGGCAGAGGGGGCCCCCACCGCCTTCCTGTCCAGCAGGGGGCCTGTCGGGGAGCAGGGGGAAGGGCTGGAGTCCAACAGGGCTCCTCCGAGGCTGTTGTTGTTGTTGGAATACGTCAACATCTTGTTGTTCTATGAAACAAATAATTTAACAAAAAGTCATGTCAGGAAAGATTTGTCAGCATGATTAAGAGGGCTTTTGCCAGCAGAGAGAGGGCTTTTTCCATGTCTAAAATATTTAACAGCTTTGCCATGTGCCGTTTAGAAGACCAGAAGGTTCTATGCAAAAACAGCAAATAGGAATGTATAAGGTAAATAAAATGGACCTATGTCAAACTGAAAGGAGAATTCCCCAGTAAGTAAATACATTCGCGCTCACGTTGACTAGGCATCGCACACCTAACCCACGTTGCATAGACCTACGGAAGACGTGCGAGTATCCAAGTAAATTTATATTTAAAAAAAACGAAAAAAAAAAAACTAATGGCAAAATGTTTAAGAATGACCATGTTTGCGTCATGATTGATTGCTCTGGGACACATTTGCAAAAGATTGACATAAATTAATAAAAACATTTAGGTTAATTATTCACCGACTTCGAATCAATACCGCGTCGATACATCATCTGTGACGAGGCAGGCATTAAGGCGCGCTAACCCAACAGGTGACGACCAAACCCCGACGAGGAGAGCGCAGACAAACCGTGTGGAGGGAAACCTAATAGACCCCATGGATTTATTCATGTAGGAGAAAGGCTAAAGGGATAACATTACAACAACCCCAAAAAACAACGTCGCCCTTAGCCGGCCAATGTCGACAACGAGTTCCTCGTTACGTGACATACATTATTGAGCAGTGCACCGTTACATCTTTAGTAGTTTACGTGCACGCTCGTTTATACTGCTTTGTCGACTTGCTTGGGCCAACAGCGTTGACACGATAATGTAACGACATAAACGAGGTCATACAACCGATCCTAATATACCAATGTTCATGTTTTCTTAAGCGTCTGAAAAGGTAAGTTGGGACTATTTGCAACAGTAAGAACGTTAGCAACCCTAGGCTAGCCCTAATTGCCCACTGCCTGGTGTTCACATTAAGCTATCTGTGCGCCTTTCCGCCAAGTGTCTGGCTTTAGGAGTTCACACTTAATAGTTCAACGATACAACTTTATAAATTCGAAGAGTGTGAAACATTGAAGTTAACACCAAAAAAAAGAGGGCGATTTCTTTGCAGCGTTAGATAGGCTGAAATACATGCATATTTGGCTATTTACAAAAAGTTGAGAATCGGACTCAAAAGTGAAGCGTGGCTAGGCTAATGTTGTTAGCAGCGAAAACATCGTATTCTGGCGCTCGATTTTCACGCCACAAAGTCCACCCTACCTTGTAAGACACGTCTCCGTAGTCGAGGAAAGAAGAAATTATAGTCGCTGTCATGTTTGTGGAGTAGATGTTGAAAAAGTAGGGCTGGAGGTGGTTACGGTAGTCCAGATGAAAGTGTTTTCTGCCCTGCAGAGAGCCCCCTCTGTCTTGCTCAAGTTGTGCGCAGTTCCTTTTAGAAAGCAACAGGCATGTGGGCCGGGCTACGATGACGCACACACGCACGCACGCACGCGCGCACGTACAGACACATACACACGCACACACGCACAACTTCTCTGCAGAAGTAAGGTATACGTTGATTAGTGTGGTTGCTTGTGAGCGTATTCATACATAAACATACATGAAACTTGAAATGATAGATAGATAGATGCGTAGCGCCATTTACATTGTATCTACGCCAAAAAACACTGGTTTTACAAGCAGCAGCTCTGCTCATCATAACTCTTCTAAATAGCCTGATATATATTAGACTATTTTATCTAACTCATGTTGTGAACATACGAGCTAACTGCATGGATGTTTTTACTATTTCTTCAGCCTATTTGCATTTGTGGAGTACAGCAACATGATTTGTACCGGTCAATTGCATTTATGGGAATGGGGGTGATACATTGACAGACAGGGGATATGCTAATTTCAGAACTTGACCCTATAATTACTTAAAATGTCTTGCTTGTTTTCTGAAGCTAACTGACTGTCTGAGTTTTTGCAGATTATTAATCCCAGCTATGGGTTTGTTTCTGTGGACATGAAGAGTCACTGTGTACAGATAAGGAGCCAGACGCTGTGTCATCAGACAAAAATGAAACAAAAACTGTTGCAGTAGACCTACTCCCGAATTTGGAACCCCCCCCCCCCCCTTTTGTGCGTGCGTGTGTCTGTGTGTGTGCTTGTGCATGCGTGTATGTGTGGGTGTCTCTTGGTGGCTTGTGACTCATGAATGTATTGAGTTGGACACAGTTCTCCCCTTTCAGAGTTACCTGCCAGAACTACAACATAAAATTACATAACATACAGCAAACATGAATGTAACAGTAGAGAAAAATACTACCTCAAACAAATTGAGTTTGAATAAATTATGCAATTCAAACTAAATCATGAAATATGTGTGCTATAATCAAGAATAAAAAAAAGATGAAAGATAAAAAAGATGATTAAAAAAATAACGATTTCAATTATATCAAATAATAACTGAGGCAGAGACATGGTGACCGTGTTCTCTCTTTCTCCATCCACATCCCCATTTGTTCTGTTTCCACTCTCACCACTATCCTCCCCCTTGCTCTCTCTATCTCTCTCTATCCCAACCCTCTCTCTCTTCACTCAGCACTATTTCAGTTGTCAACATAATTTTCCATCCCTCCATCACAGTGACCTTGGTTTGAGCGTTCTTGCGGTGCGTCCGAGAGGGCCATACTTATCATGGTTCCCATAGCTCTCCACCGGCCTCATTAAAATTACCCAGACTATGGTTTTTCTTTCTGCATTTCTTCTTGACCCCTATGGCTCTCCCCTAGAGGCAGACAGTTTGTTGATACCCCTCGTCTCACTACACTTCCACCACTTAATGATATCAGGTCACTCTATCATGTGGCCTCTCCGACCAGTGAGGTTTGTAAACCACAGCTGTCTCACTGGCTGATTAGATGGGTAAATGTAAACGTGATACTCTCTCTTTCTCTCTGTCCCTGTCTCGCTTGCTCTATCTTTCTCTGTGGACAAGTAAAGCAGGTTTGTTGAGGAGTTCCTTCACAGTGACATCAGGAGGAGCTATATTATGTCAGACCATCAATGGCTTTTAGTTGTTACTGTGTGCTACTGCTATTTTCTTTACCCTTTTCCATTTTCAGCTGAAGGAATAAAGTTTGTAAGGTTTGTGTTTGATCCATGGTAAAGTATAGTAATGTAGAGTATATTGTATAGTAATATACTATAGTAGGGTACAGTATTGTATATTGTATATAAAATAATAATAGACTACAGTGTACTATAGTACAGTATAATATTGCACATAATTGTGTAGTCCAGTATTATACAGTGTAGTATAATACAGGCAATTGGGTACTAGTAGCTGTGATATCTTCCATATCTCCCACACAGGTAATGTGGGGTTCTTGTCCATTACCCACAGTGTCTGAAGGCCACAGTTCACTGGTTATTTTCCACCATTCTGCCAACCAGATCCAGCTTTTAGAGTCAATATGGCCGCCACCTGCCAAGGCAGTTGAACACAATGGCCTCATGCAAACAGCAACAGAATCTCCAAGCTAGCTGCCTGGTTGCAATTTGCCGCCGTTTCAGCAACTAAAAGTCTTCAAAAATACTACGAATTAACTTTACTTTAAACGTTAGCAGACACCAAACCGAATGCGATCAATTACACCTCCCGCGGGTGAGATGCAAATTCTCGACCCCTTGAATACCTGCCGGCCAGTGTATACTTATATCCATAACTATGTATATATTCTAGAAAGAATAGCAACGCCATAAAGAAGCACATTGAAGAACATCTGTCGCCGGCTCTTCGGGGAGGAAACGCAGTGCGCCGGGGCATGCTTTGCTTGGGGCCAAAGGAAATATCTCACGTAACATTGTACTTCCTGTTCCCAACGCCACCTCAAGACCCCTCCCCAGCTGACCCGGGAGGCAGAGGTCCCGGCCCGCGTGTGGTGAGAGACCGCCAGGGGTACAGTCAGGGGTCAGCCTAATTATTCCCTCCCAGCATGCACTTCTTCCCGTGAGCACAGCAGGTTCCTTCCAGGGCTGGGAAAGCGCTGTAGATGGTCTATTAATCGTGGCGTGGAATGTGGTGGAGTCCGATGCAGCACACAAAGTCAACTGTCTACATGTAGGCCTCCTGGAGCCAGACGCCCATCCCTACCTGCTTATTAATAACACACAACCCCCTACGGAGAAATGTAATCATATTCCCTCTGAGTTGCTTTGAATAAAATAGCCTGATGAGAATTAAATCGTAATTGGACGCATTGACAAGTATAAAAAAAGGGGCGGGCGGGTGATTGATGTTTTTAGTTAGAAACAGCCCTGGATAGCTGAGCATGATTTAGCTGTCAGCTTGGCTCTTACAGCTTGCTCAGTGTTTGTTCAGAGGGTGGATGAGCTATGGCAGTTATTTTCCTTCTGGTGGAACTGGCTGTAGCTCAACGAAACAGCTCTGTCAAACACAGCTATTAGAGCGTGTCAGATCCCACGATTAATTGCTCAAATGATGTTGTTTGTGGTGTAACAGCGAGACGTTGTGTGTGCACCGCGAGGATGGGAACCAGAATCTGGAATCCTTTGTAAGAGTTTACACTTTGGGATATTCATCGTCCCAGGCCGTTGTTTTTCGGAGACTTTATTTGTTCTTTCAAAAGCAGGCCCACAGGGAACCGTAATACAAGCAGAAGTAACAACAATCAATGAGGAACTATACAGCCAGACTATTCTAAGCTATATATAGACCTTCTGGGCTCAAGTATTGTTGTGTAAGGATACTTTTGCTTGTATTTTTTTCCATTTCCACAAAACAGTAATCCAATTTTACAGAACCACATTTACAAAGGCCTTTTTTTTTTGTTGGAGTAATTACCCTCCCCCCCAGCACCACAGCACCACCACCCCCTGCTTCTCTGGTTACCTCCTCCGCCCGCCTCTGTCTCTAATCTTTGTGGCAATCTGCCCGCCAAGGCCTGAGTCTCCCTGCCTGAGACAGACGCAAGTCTTTGGCAAAGGCCGACTGTTGACATGGCGGTGTTTTGCAATACAATAAGCAGGCTGCGGTTTGTTTTTGAAAACCTTGCTCTTTCCTTTTTTTTCTCTCTCATACTGCGCCGAAACGTATTCATCTTCCAGCGCCGTCGTGTTTTGGTGTTATTGTTATGCGAGGGCTGGAGCCCGTGCACTCGGAAAAGCACCGTATCAGGAACTCCTGTAAAGTCCTGCAGATGGGCTTATCTGTCGGAGGAGCCCATCTCAGATTTATTTGGCTACTTACAGTTTGGTATGTTATTTCACAAGAGCCCTGTGGTAAGATAAGCCCGCTCCTGTTGGACTCCGTGACCAATTGAAACCCTCGGCTGTGTTGACATGGCTCCAGCCATGTCAAATGGCTGGAGCCATTGGTTTTATTATTTTATCTTTCTATTAAACTCGGGTGTTTTTGTTTCACCCCCTCAGAAATGAGAAATAAAGTTTTTCTTGGGATGAATCTTAATGAGTTGGCAGGAATTTGCCAATGTCAGTGGGCTAACTCCAGGTACGGCCCTTGACGACCCCCTGAAAATGCTTTAATGACAACCACAAAATGTGGAAAATACGCCGGAAATACAAAGTTGTCGTACTGCACGACAGGTTTCTACATGCAACCGAGGACAAACCTGTAGTACTACACCACAGGTTTGAACGTCCGTACACTTAACGACAAAGGTTAAAAATGACAAACTGACAAGCTAATCAAGCATTTTTAAGAGTAACCAAACATTAACCTGAAGGTGACCAGATCGGACCTGGCCTGGGAACATTTTAACAGTGAGTTAAGTCACCAGTGTTCAGCCAGACGTAGCACGGTCCCAGAGGAATTAGCCTATTCCTGCCCGAGTTTTCTCTTTATAGAAAACTCAAGCAGACCGGTTAGAGCAGTGGTTCCAACCTTGATTTTAGGTTAACCACTGAATTGTCATCAAGACCTTTCGCGGGTCACCTCACAGGAGAACGATACAAAATAGATAAAGGCACATGCTGCCTTTATACACAATTTCTACTGCGAGAAGGCCATGGCCAGTTGGGAACAGTGGAAAGAAAAAGTCAGCAACATTGCTTATGCTCCCAGCGTAATATTTAGAAACAACAAAAAAACATTACAATGGAAAACATGCTGGAATGCACGAAGCAACATTATTTCTGAAGTAATAACAAAATATTTACTGAACAATATTTATAATATATTTATTTCAAATAATCCTGCAGTACCCTCACGTACCACAGGTTGGAAAACACTAGTTAGAGGAACTGTGGCAAACGGTGACAACCACTGCTGAAACGGATTCCTCTGAATTCAAAATAATCAATATTTTTCTGGCGTTGACACTGCCCCATGAGAAAATGTATTATATTCAAAGTACAGATCCAACTGTAACCACCAACACCACACCAAAGTATTTGGAGAACAATGACATGATTTCTGTCGTATCAGCTGTTTGTTCCGTGCTATCTCAGTGTACTTGCCTTCCCCGTTTAGGTGATTATTTTCTCTTATTACGAATATTTTAATACAAGCCTTAATCAGGCAGTATGCAATCAATACACCTCCCCAGGAAGCCTTCCCACAGGCGTCTGTGGTTCACAACAGGCTAATGGCTGCTAGTTAGATTCTGCTCATACTCGTCCGGTGATACTTCGTACCGCCACTTTGCATTCCTAAATCGCAAAAACTACGACTTTGTGTTCTTGTATTGCAAAACCACAAGATTATATGATATTGCCAACCACAACTTTGAATACCTAAAAAAGGCAGAAATAATCTCGGTATGTATGTTTAATACCCTGTGCAGCCACAAGAGAGTTTCTGCCACAAGTTCAGGGTTGAACAAGTGAAAGTGCTGGATCAGGAAGTAAGTAACGTGTCTTAATCAACAGGCGGCACACTGAAGGAAGCGAGGATTCAGCTTCTTTCTTTTTTTAAACAAGGAAAGGTAGCCGGACAAGCCTGCGATGTCTCTGTCAACTCATATTTAGATTACAGTTACTTTCTTGCGTTCTCCTACACACTCCCAGACATACATTCTTCTGTAAACACGCACACTCCTTCCTGGCGTGCTGCTGGCCTACCCACATATGTTTCCCATCCTTACAGCCCAAGAACCGGCCACACACAAAACAGACACGTATATGCGCACAAACGATCACATATTTATATCATTTTCTGCGCTTTGTTCCTCTTTTTTTGTTCCTCCATCTCTTTTTCTCACACATTAAAGTGCACAAACACATGCTCATATTTCTACCCTTCCTCTCCTTTTCTCTCTGTTGCTTTTTCAAACCCAACACACGCACACACACCACAAACACACATACACATTACAGAATGTCTTCCGATTGCGTGGGATTTGGTTTGCAGAGTCGTTGGTGTCTGATAGTATTTTCCCAGAGGAATGTTACTGATACGGAACAAGACGGGAGCAGAGGAAAGGCCTCTGGAACCAGCCGCCGGCGAGGGGGGCGAGAGAGCAACCGATAGCAGCGGATAAAAAGAGAGAGCGGGAGAGTTCAGAGAGAATGTCAGATGATTTCGACACAGGCTGATACAGATAGATAGATAGATAGATACAGTAGATGGATAGATACATACAGTGCACTTGCACACAGCGGTGTAGTCTACGTGACACACAGGTATACACCAGATACCCACTAGGAAAGCCCCTGGATTTCTTTGTACCCAGTTAGAAATGTGCAAGGATATGTAACACTATAGCTCTATAGAGTGGAGAGCAGGAAAAGGTTATGTAGACAAAAATGTATGTAGACAATACCGCTCCCTATTTGTACTGTTGGATCTCAGAAGACTGTAAGTAGAGTAGATTCGGAAACGTCCAGCACCCTTGGTGTTGGGCCTTGGCTGCAGACAGTTGTACTTATTGGGAACAGGCCCCCGACTACAAACAAATCCAGGGTCATGGTTCACATGCACTGTTCTAAGTCCATCATTTCAGACTATTTAACTCGAGTTGGAGTCACTGGACTTGCTACACGTAGCCTAGAATAAGCCTTACTATACACAAAGACAGACGGACAGACAGATACGGACAGAAGATAAATAAAAAAGTATAAACTGAGCAAATGAAAAACGACCGCAGAAAATAGTCTTTCCAGAGAGAGAGAAAGCGAGAGTTAGATAAACAAATAGAGGGAGCAAAGGAGTTAGGGATGGCTGTTATTTCAGCAGATGTGGAAGGAGGGTGAACAACAGAGTGTGTGCATGTTGGGTCGGAGGTTCTTAGCGTGTGGCGCTGCACGTCTCTGCTAAGGGAGGAAGTGAACGGTTCAGCAGTGATGTTACACAACAGAGGTGTGTGTGTGTGTGTGTGTGTGTGTGTGTGTGTGTGTGTGTGTGTGTGTGTGCGCGTGCGTGCGTGTGTTAGCTGCATGCAAGACCATCACTCGTACTATAGCTGGCTTAGGTTTGAGTTCTGGAGGTCTACGTGAAGTTTGTCGAACACAATGTCTTTGGGCTCAGAGTCTCAGAGTCAAACACCCTGGCCACTGTGCTGTTCCTAAGGTGGCTAGCTTGGGATGAAGAGGATTGGGCATTCAGTTTCCCCGCCCAGCGACCGCTTTGAACCAAGATGGCTGCCGGGTTAATTAGGTCTATAGAACCTAAATTTAACCCGGGCTGGGGTTTTCCCGCGCTTATTGGAGAATCAATACGTTGTACATACAGAGCCATACAGCCCCCAGTCCCTGCTAATCAAACATCACAGCCGGTAATTGACGTCAGAGAGAGAGAGAGAGAGAGAGAGCGCGAGAGCAAGAAAGAGAGAAAGACAGAGAAAAAGACGCAGAGAGAGTTAGCCTTGTCTTCCAGCCCCCCTTCATTGAAAGCGATAGTGTAGGCCCCTGCAGTGTAGCGGCCATTCTCTTGTGGCTTCTCCTGCTTATGAACTGCGCTGCACTCACAACTGGGGCCCCGAATATCCAATAACCCGGGAATACATCCCCCCAGGTCACCACACGCCCTCCTCCATTGCCATAGATACGGCGGTGAAGCGTTTTTTTTTCTGCTTTCTTTCGATGGGTCAAAGGTTTCCGGGATAGCTTTGTGAAGGGCTTGTGTACCTATTGCACACTGATAAGGTATTTATAGAGAGGTCCAAAGCTAACAGCGCTTAATGATCTCACAGTGAGCTAACTGATGTGGTTCGTTTTTTGAAAAGCCCCCCTCCCATCCCTCACAAATACATTTGTAATTACATAATTTAGCGACTTACAAGGGAGGCTGAGAACAATCAAGTGCTACACGGCCTAATACTTCAGGCTAGTCAACATATACATATATATAAATATATATATATATATATATAATCATAAATCTACTACAAATGTTTGTGCTAGGAGTTAGCACGTTAGCCATCTCCATGTATGCGTGTTGAGCGTTGTTTAAAAAGCTGACGCCATGGTTTGGCCCCGCTCCATATCGTTGCTCCCCTGACATGAGTGGCTTGATGTTTATGGGTCAGCTGTTATCAGGGGCAAGGACGGGGCCCCTGCGCAACGCTAACCTTGAAATGTAGCTTAGCCGCGCGCCGTCTGTTACTGTACAAAGCACTGTTTGCAAGCTGGATGTTTGCTAGAGATATTCCTACATTGGTGGCCTTCACTTCATTCTTCTTTCTTTGTTCAGGTTAACGTTTCTTC
>JAOPJL010000097.1:9538171-9554895 GCA_027123545.1 Trisopterus esmarkii
ACCTACATATAGCTGACTGGCTATTAGGACAGTTTTGCCAAATATTACAGTAAAGAAATCACCTACCCTAGCTTTAACTCACTTAATTAATAACTCAAGCCCTTTTGACTAAAAGAAAATATGCTAGCCTATGTCCATTAAAACAACATCCAGCCCCTAATAGTTTGCAGATATTTTGCAACTTAAAAAAAAGAAGCAATCTCTGTTCCTTTGAAACAGAAGTAGGAAGTGGTTTCTTAATGTTGGCTGTTATGGTTGTCAGATTGTTACCATACATAAATTGATGATTTACATAACCAAAAAATAAAAATCCACAGAGTAACAGAGAGAGAGAAACATGCCATTTTTAAACAGGGCACCATGAGATAGAATAGCAATAGCAATCACTGTACTTGTGTTTGGTGTTGATGTGCTGGCTGCTCCTTGTGGATTAAAAGCGATGACAAAACAAAGAGAAACATTGAATTAGTAATCGACTTATCTTGATCACTCTTTCTGACATATGGTTGAAAAAGAGAGATAGATAAAAAGAGAAATATAAATATAAGAATATTTATAGAAACATAACATCATGTCTACATCTCTCTGAAAACAAATATTATGATTTCTGCCTCCAAACCACACTCTTCATACCAAAAAAAATCATCTCATAGTCACACAGGATTCTCAAATCTCAATCAGAGGATCCATGACCCTATATTCAAACATTAACATTTAGAACAGCTCGCAGGTCACATTATTCTCATGGAAGGGTTTTACCCCAAAAGTGTTAATTTAGTAAATTTGGTAAATAGATTATAATATAAATACTTACTTATTAGCTCTAGAATATGACGTGCATGATCAACATGTCCTCCTAATGGGAAGGATCTGCAGGTGTAAAGACCTTCATCTTCCTTCCTCAAAGGCTTTACCTCCAGAGAACACTTCGTTGTAACATGTAGTCTTTCTATGTTGTCTTCAGACTTAAAATTCCCATTTTCAAACAATGCTACAGCAGCTGTTTTACTACTGAACAGCCAGGTAATACTGGAACAGTTATCGGGAGCCCGATCACATGATAGAGAGATACCCTCTCCAGCTCTGAACTTGTGCTCTTCCAATAAACTCAGAGTAGAAGGTGACATTGTTACATTTGCCTTTGATTGAAGTATCTGTGAGACAGAACAGTCAGTTATGTAATGATGTTTGGCAGTATATACACTTTTTGAATTAAAATAATAACCTTAAGGTCATCAAATACAAACACCCACTGATTACTTGTTTTTATTATCTTCTAACCCATTTTAAAAGTTGTCCTTACCTTCATGTGACATGGAACCAACCATATCGTGGACTGCTCACTAGTGTCTAGTGTCTTCTAGTGTGCAGCATTAGTGAGTGTTCTCTCACTTCCTGAAACCATGACTACTTTTCTATTTTTCCCCACTAGAGATTATATGGTACAGACATGGACTGTTATCACAGAAAATAAAGTAGCCTACTTTGAGAATTCACACTTAGCCACTCTGTAGATTGATTTATTTGGTAATATTATTTCCTGTGGTTAGTTGCTAAGTGTGGCCACACATTGCCAAAATGTAAAAAAAAAAATATATATATATATATATATATGCATATTGGGTATATATATATATATATGTATATATATATATATATATATATGTATATATATATATATATATATATATGTATATGTATTTATATATGTATATGTATATATATATGTATATATATGTATATATGTATATATATGTATATGTATATATATATGTATATGTATATATGTATATATATATATATGTGTATATATATATATGTATATATATGTATGTTCAAAATCTGGCTCGGGTCTGGCCAATCCGCCGTCCCTAGGCTGCAGCCTATGCTAGCCTATGAAAGCCATGTATTCATCCGCAACAGGCTGTTCATTCAATATTTGAGATTAAGATTCCTTACACTGTATATCATTTTTGAAAGTTTTCATTTTAGCACTCATAGATTTCGACTTTATGTTTTTGTCAAATATGTATGGATTGTATTATTTATGATTTATGCGTTCACATCGTTGGGAATTATGGGGAAAACATTTTCGCCACGTGGGAAAGTTCTCGTGAAGTACACCCAGAGACTATATGCCTTAAAAGGACTTTGGTACACCTCATGACGCTCTGATGATTCTACTTCCGTCCGGCAACGGGCCAGATTTGGTTAACAGTTTCCTAGTTGGTGACGTATAGTTTACTGGTGACGCGCATGAACATGGCGAAACATTTATTTGACTCAATATAAAATAATCAACCATCATATCACATACTTTACTATTGATTGACGTGGTAACCGTCTGTTGGCATCGACTTTGCTCAGTTTTAAACGTTGTGTACTGGTAAACCAGCTCTAGATGAGGGCAAGTGTAGCCTTCCATACAGTGGCAATACAATGTGCTTCTTATAAATAAAAGCAAAAGGATAATAGGTGATACAGCTACAATGAAATAAAGGCACGCGAACTTACGCGTCACCGTATCCTAGACGGTTGCTATGACACTCACGTTTGTTTTTATTCTCCCCTCGGCCATGTTTGCAAGCATCTACTTTACCGATCGATTGTTTTTCTTCAATATCGCTTTTATCCAACATTATTCCACCTTGTATGAATCGTTTCTATTTGAAAAATGAGCTCCGTGCTGCCGACTCAGAAAGAGTCTTTAAACGGCACCTACACCTTCTCAAGTCGCCCAAGACCAGTCCAGAACCGCACGAAATACAGAGAAAACCCAGCGGAGAAGTAAGCGGGACACGTTCTTTGTAATAATGCAAATCTATTATTTATTACGTAGACCAAAAAATGTAAAGTTTACTTGTTACATCGCCTCAGACGGCAAACCAACCGTTTTATAAAGGCAATAATAACACAAAATAAAAGAGCTGACGTTAAGACTACATTTGGGTTAGAGAAATCCGACTAATTCAATGTGTTGTTAATTAAATGCATCTCCACTTGCCCTGTCGTGACAATACAGCAATGAAAGACACACGAATTATGGAAACATCATGTATGACCGTCGCGTGGTCAGGGGAAACACATATGCACAACAGATCATACCAATTGTGAGTACAAGCCAGTTCAATTGCAATACAAATGTCATGATACCGCACACAGCACTTTCAAAGGAAGCCTATTCGGTTGTTCTTAACTACTAACACAGACACACATACTAACAAGTCTCCATACAATAGCCTGCCCCTGCAGATCGCGCTGAGATACAGCAACGGGAGGCCCACAAGAGAGCCATGGCTCGTAAACGTGTCAGAGCGCAGCTGAGATCCAGGACACCGGACGCCATCGCAGGCAGAACCCACGTTGATGTACAAACAGGTAAAGACCTTTTTTACACAAATGCCCATTCAGTATACCTCCATGAAAAAACGGAAGTCTCCATATGAATACGTTTGTTTCCAGAACTTTATCTGGAGGAACTGAGCGATCACATAGAGGCCACCAACGTGGACTGTCAGACGGACGCATTCCTCGACAAGCCCCCGACACCGCTCTTTGTACCTGCAAAGACGGGCAAAGACGTAGCCACGCAGATCAAGGATGGAGAGGTCGGTGAATCTGGTCATCCAGGTCAACCCTGATTACAGAGTGGCCGGTTGATGTGTCAGTGTTCAGCTCTCATTACATTGTGTGTTTACCAATCATTTGCTATCATGTATAGTCATTACATCAAAGGGTGTTCATTTTAATAATATGTTTAACGGGCATCTATTTTATTAATTTTTTTGTTTTTTCAATACTTCAAACATTTCCAAAACAATCAATCTGAAATCTGTGGGTCGATCCATCATCTAAGCATGATTATCGAGCTCTGCACCTAACCTCCCCTGCAACCACTCTCTCCTTAGTGATTGGTCTTTCGGGGATTGTGTAGCAATTTCTACTTTCGTACAGCCGAGGTGCTTCTGCTTCTGTTATATTCCCCAATGAACTCCTTATACATGCTGGCAACGACAAGTCAGATTTACACGATAGGAACCCTTTAAATGAGTAACAGTAACGGTAGTCCGAGGGCAGAGGGCTTCACGATCCCCAGTGTACACTGCCTGTGTGCCATTCTTGAGCAAGATGCCATTACCTTTATTTGCTTCTTAAAAGCCTGAGTAAACTGTATGTTGCTTTGGATCAAATGCTGACTGTCCTCTGTGACTAGAATTTTGAATGTTTAAAATGCAACAACTTGTCTTGTCTTAATAATAATATATATGATAATTATTATTATCCTCCACCCTTCCAGCTGTTTGACTTTGACGTGGAGGTGCAGCCAGTGTTGGAGGTGCTGGTGGGGAAGACCATGGAGCAGTCCCTGCTGGAGGTGATGGAGGAGGAGGAGATGGCGTGCCTGCGAGCGCAGCAGCGGTCCTTCCAGGCGCTCCGCGACTCCGAGCTGGCGGAGGTCCAGCGGCTGGAGGAGCAGGAGCGCCGCCGCCGCGAGGAGAAGGTGAGGAAGGACCTAACGGAACACTCCTCCAGTAGATGTCAGTGTGGTCTCATTGAGATTCTTTGAATCAGTTTCTATGTTTATTGTGCTTCTCTTTTTTTAATAGGGCTTCAGCATGGTTTCAGCGTTATTGCTCAGGGTTGTGGTTTCTATTTCTAGTATGAAAGATCCTGTTCTATTAAGTTTCAGTTTACGTAGGAGTTCTTCTTTTTTTGTTCTCCATTCTCGCCGTCTTTTAGGGCCGCTGTCTTCAGAACTATATAGATGGCCCTGACTGGTTGATTAGCAGGGAAACATATTTCCCACTTAGGGCGTTTCATTTGTTTTGTAACTTCCTATACAGGATATGAAGAAAAATCCTTTAAAAACTGAATCTAAACCATTCAAGAGTATCACCGGTACATGCGTGTGTGTGCATACGTAAACGTTTGCCTTGCTTCCATGTGTAAATAAATAAACCAACAAACCAATGTCTATGCCACCAGGGGCGTAGAATTGCTCAGCAGCACGAGGTGCTGGAGAAAGAAAGGGAAACGGCGGAGAAGATTGCGGCATGGGCATTCACCCAGCACTACCTGGCTGACCTCCTGGCATCCGTGTACACCACGTTGGGGGACCACGGCTACTTCTACGACCCTGTGGAGAAAGGTGTGGCTGCCCTTTACTACTGGCAGGAGCTCCAACTTGCTCACTTGCTTTTACAATGGGTCACCTAGCGCAGCGCGACAAAGTATGTCTCCTCCCCGAGAAGTTTTACATACTGGCAACCCTTTGTTTGGATCAGCCACACAGCAAAGACAAAGCTGATTATGGTTCCATGTTCACGCAACGCAAAGACCACTATGGTTCAGCAGCGTCGGGTTTTAGTGAGCGGACCAATCACAGCCTTTTGCTGCTGCGTCGCCTTGACGGAAGGTTACAATTTTTGGGAGGCGCACGTCAGGCTCTTGCGGTTGAAGCAAGGAGGGTCTGCAAGGAGATAAGGGGTCCTTTACCCCCTTGCGTTGCGTGAACGTGGAACCATGACTATGCCTTAACTTACAAATGCTTTGTCCATTTCAATGGCGATGATAGTGTTGCCAGCTAGATCTCTGAAGGTAATCAAGCTAAATCAGGCCGGAATAATGATATTCAAGTTTTTCATAATCCTGCTGTGGTATCTTGATTGGTTATGGGTTTTTTTCCCCACATGCAATTCAGATAAAAAATGCTTTCATGTTGACTTCATTATTATACTTTACAATGTATCACTTTTATTCTAGATATTGAGACCAGTTTCTTCCCGTGGTTGATGGATGAAGTGAGCCAAAATCTGGAAAAGAGATATGTAGCAAGAGACCTCCTCGACAGTAAGAAATTACATGTTTGACACGTTACAGATATAGGTTTTACCCAGGACAACTAAAGTGCATTGAGAAACGCTCGCCCAAAGATTGTGCCATAGACATTTATCATTTACAGCTCTATCTAGTGGCTATGTTACAACATTACAACCTTGTAGTGTATACAGTCATGACACTTTCTTGTGTTTCCTTGTGTTTCCTTTTTCAGCGCTCATCCTTGAAGTTACGCAAAAGAGAGTGGATGGCTTCCAAGAGCTAGACTCGTGAATAATAAAATTTTAACTTGAAGAACATTTTGAATAACGTAATAAACTCGTTTGGCATCGACATCAATACTTTGGACTGTGTTCATTTCATGAAATAGTTAAAACTCTCAGTGTAGGCTATAAAATGAATAAAATGATGAGTTCATTGTTAGGACGATTCCTATAAAAAGCCTTAACCAATCCATGAAAGCAGATAATAATCCTAAAAAGTTATATCCGCTTATTTATATTCAGCCTAGTAGCCTATAACTGTAACCGTAAGCGATCAACGCAATCGTATTTTTAGCCAAACGTTGTTAGGCATTCGTCGAGCTAAACAGCCCCGGGTATCTGAATGCGTCAGTGTCCACCAGGGAATTTGACTTGCACGGTCTGTATTTGCGTGCGTCCTGATACATCGCCGGCAGTACGTTTGTTATTTGGTTTTCAGTCCTGCAACATTTATTTCTCTTGGACAAAGAGGCTAACCGTAATGTCAAATGGTAACTATAAATGGAACTATTTTCTATAGGCTACTAAGCCCATCATCATGGTGTCAAATGCAGACAGATTACCATTTACACAGTCCTTAAAATAAACTTGACGTGACCAGTAGGCTAGGTAGGGCTACAAGTTCGTAACTCAAAACGTTCAAGACAAAAGTACGATAAAGTTGCCTACACTAGGCTGGCACTGTTCACGCCACGTCCTCTCGTTTGGTTTAGACGCAAATCTTTGCGTGAAACTCAGGTCTCATCTCTGATATATACGGCTCTATTTTAGTCCTGTCAAACCATTGGCCAGTAGCAACACCTCCCATTTAATCGGCACTTCCTTGGTTTTCAGTGTTTGTAGACACAATGTTTGTACGACGCAGCCGCCCGTATGGAATTGTAATTGATGCTATAGTAGGCACAACTGTACCCTACTGTTCATTATAGTGTTCCTATTTGATTTCGGCTGGTTGAAGCTATTTTATGTTATACATGGCATAAGAAACATAAGAGTGATGAAAGAACATCCAGCACATCATGAATCATCACTTTAGAAATAATAATGATTATAATAATAATAATAATAATAATATAACTATTATAATAAAACTAAGTAGGCCAAATGCACCTGGCTCAAACACAGCGACCGCGTAGGCCTATTTACAAAGATTGTTAAGATTGGAGTTTTAATTATTCATCATATCTATGGGTAGGATGGTCTATTAGTGCATTACATATAACCCATTCATTTATCCTAGGTGAATATCTCTTAAGTGAATTGAGACGCCAGTCCCATTACGAGTGTCGTGAATACGTTCACAGTAGGTAGTGTTAATCCCTTTGCCTGCATGCCACCGTGAGCCAGCCCCAGTACCCTACATCCCAGACCCACTGCTCACCGTGTGTCGCGCCCGGCGGTGACCACAGGTCGGCCCGCTCTGTCACGCAGAGCGCAGCGCACTCCAGTCCACCACTTGTCAGCCATATTGCCGCGCGTTACAAATTACAGGAGGAGGGGGAAATCAACGGCTACGAAACCGACGACAAATCGTCGATTTAGCAAATTCCACCATTCGGTAAGACGAGGAGTATATCTGTGTGAGTATATCTGTGTACGTTTCAACAAACGAAAACACTTTTCGCACTTTTCCGCTTCGCTCACCAGCCTGCTCGCCCCAAAGGAGCAGATCTCTCAACAGGTGTCCGCGGGATTACAGTGAGGATGTTCGCCTCTAACGCCTACATGACGGCTCCACCAACGTAACAACCCGAACAATTACATGTTGAAATAGCTGTAGGCCTACAGAAGCTAATTTTAATTGACGGCAACGTTTTGCACCTTGATTTACTGCCCTTGTTTCAATGTTTTAAACGACCTGAGGTCTATTGAGTCGCTTCTATGCGCGTCAAAGCTAAACATGGGATTTACTTTAACCAGGACCGGACTTTTCCTATTAAACTAGGTTTGTTGTCTACTCGGGAGAGCATATGAAAGGTGTTTTCACACATTTCTGTAAGGTAGCCTAATATCTCTTTCCGAGATTCCATTCTCAGACTAATCAATTCCCATACCCCGTGTCCTTTTCAATTCAAAGCGGTTTTATACAAATGAGTTTTCCTTTATAAACTAGGCTATTTCTAGCCTTATTGGTATCGATACGACAGGTTTCCCCATCCTCTGAGTCAAATAACCAGGAGAAGAGGGTGGAGACTAAGTTTATCATAGATGTTGGGAAGGGCTTCCATATTTGATCTGGATTCATGCGTGTGCGTGATTCATCTTGAAGCTGTGCGTCAACCAGTCGTGCACAGCAATTTAAAGGCAGGCTATTCCGTCCCATCCAGTATCGCCGAGGTGGGTATAACTCGTTTCTCCTCTTTCTGTCTCCAGAAAGGCAAGACGAGAGCGTCTCACACGGAGCAGTTTCTTTCCAGGGAACGCTTTCTTTTTGCACCGCGTCTCGTACAAAGTGAGGAAAAGGACCAACGATGCCTAAAGCGGTATGTATTTTATACTTTATTTCGCTGTTTCACATTAACCAATTATTACGTTTAATATTTCTACGAGTGTCTTTAAATCGTGATGGGGCTTACTCTAGCCAAACGACCCTACATTTCACAATATGGGGGTTCTTCCAATGAGAATGTATTACATTTTAATAACAGGCCTATCTTTTTTGCTGTTAGCGTTTGTGACATTAAGGCAATAATCTCTTATTAAAGTAAAATCGGATTGCCTGCATTGTACTTGGTCCTCTTGGAAGCACCAATTAATATAATTGTCTTCCATTGTCAAACTCCAAATGAAAAACAAACTCATGTTTCTCTAGATTAAGAATGTCTTGTATAATCACTGTTGGTGGATACAAATCATTTTCTTCCAGAACTAGCAAACCACATGCATTATTTGGTTCTTCAAACTTCAGTTTTCATTTGTATTTGGCTGATTCTTCTGTTATTTTTATTCAGATGTACATTTTTTTTTTTTTTTTTTTAAAGAAACCATATTATTGTCTGTGTGGTGAATGATTAACTCCCAGAAATGAGAGTGGGTTCATGGCATGTTAACAAGTCCATGTTGTTAAGTTCAACTTTAATTAAGAAGTGGTTTAAACAATACAACTAAATGGTTTAACGTGATGCCCCAGTGACGTGTACTGTCAAACAGTACATGGTATTGTGCTCACTCTTGGTATACGTTGAACATCTGAAGGAGGGCGTCATACAGTTTGTTGATGGCTTGTTTAGAACTGCCTCAGGGTTGTCAGGAGTGTCACTGTGGAAATGACATCATTATAGGCTGATAGCACAACCCCTGTTGTAGGTGCAGAAATACGTCTGGCTCCTTTATTTTTTTTATTTTTTTTATTAGGGAAGGGGGTTATAATGGCAAAATGTTTCCTTTCCATGATGTCAAGCACACAGAAGCACAGATTTTTTTTGTTGCTTGCTGAGACTAAGTGTTCACTCTGTGAGTTCATGAGGGGAGGTTACACAGCATCACATGAACCAATAGGAGGAGCACACACTAAGTATGTTTTAATGAGTTTGTTCCCCTGTTCTTATTTGCCCACCGTCTATAATTGTAATCTAAAATGAATCCCCTGAATGCTGAGGTCTATTATTGGCACCCAGTGGGTGTCTAGTTTCAGGTGCTATGCTCTGTTAGCTTCAGGTAGGTTTTCTAACTTAAGTCAGCCCAAGAGCAGGAGTGAACGGACGTCACTAACATTATAGTTAGTCCCTGAAAACAGATGGTCGTTCTAAAACTTCTTTCTAAGTAACAAATAAAGCCACCAAAAGACCTTACCGTAAATACATAGCAATTACACCCTATGTGTCCTAAAGACTACAGAATTGTGTGTTCTTCTCTGTGGAAATCTCTTCGTAGGGAATAAGGTATAGAAATATAATGGAAATATCCTATGACTTGAGTTACAGATATGGATATGCAGTGAAAAGAAAATTTAGTAATAAATCAATCAATTAATCAATCAGTCCTGAGCAGCTGACATGCTGTCAACTGCCTCCCTCACCCCCACCATCATCTGGTGGGGGTGTTGGGTGAGTTAACCCAGACGAGCCATCCAATGGGAGAAAGTGGGACGTGATTGGAGGGTTCCTGTGACTCACGTTTCCATCCTCTGAATGACACATTGTGGCGGCGAGGTAAACGATAGTGCTCCGTGGCTCTCCCAGAATCCTGTTTCCCTTGCGGTCACAGACCCATGATAGAAACCTCTTAAGGCGTGGCCGTGACCAACATGTATGGGTGTTTCCTTTTCGTGTCCAGCTCCATTGTTAATGTTTGTTCCTTGAAATAATTGATAACGCGCCGATGGCCGGAACGCCCTCGAGGTCATTGCACTGTGCAAAAAATAGATGCGGCACATTGGGGCGAATGTTCGCAAGCATTGTGTTTGAAGGGGTCGCACTGTCCTCATAAGGCTGGGACAGAGGAATGCGGAAGGGATCCGAACCAAACATTGTTCAACTCCATCAGACCCCCACCTTCACCGCACCTTCCCCCCCTGCCCCTCCACTGAAAAGAGGCACCACTGCTGGGCATTTAAGTTTCTCTATTGCTCTAGTGCACCGGCCAGGCCATCACCAAGATTAATGATTATATCCCATGTGAACACAATGTAATACAAAACTTACAAAACTATACCAGGCAGCTTACAGACGCTTGTTCGTCTGGTCGTTTTGTACTATTACCTGTGTCTATTCCTGGTTGTCCTACTAGGCCTTCCAAACGTTTTCAGAGAAGGCTTGCATGTTTTGGCTGGCTTCCGTTGAGGAATTTGCTTCAACCCCACTCAGAGTTTAACCACAGCAATGATGATGGCCCAATCTCCTTAATGTGACCAAAAACCAAGTCTTAAAGAGTCCCAGGGCCACACAAGGACGACAATGTCTTTGGCAGTTAAGATGCAAGACTAAGCAAGCGCCACGTCTCTTCAGTTTAGTCACTCTGCTGCCTCTTTTCTCTTTTCCCATGGCAAAGTTTATTATGCAGTGTTTCAGTTTTTTCCCCCCCACAGCATTGGCATGGTTACCGTAGAAACCAGTGTTTGCAACACTAACTGCCAATCTATTTATCATTCAGCGAAAGTACGTCTAGCATTTATCCTGGACTGCTCTGTGTCTTGGCGGTTACCTTTATGGATCTGTCTGGTACTGTTGGCTTTCTAGTTTTTTACTTATTAATACAGGACAAGGATCTTGTGAAGTGAGCCTTCGTAATGCTTAATGCAACCTTTTTCTTTGCCCTGACAGAAGTTCTGTCTGTGGAACATTGGGCCTTTGCCTGGTGTATTTCGAGTATATGTGTCATGTTTTCTTTTTCATGGCCTTGGTTTATTGTGAGTTACCGTTGAAGGGATTAGCTTCGAGATCACATCTCACTCACACGGTGGTTTCTGTTGGCCCTTCTGTCTGCGCGCCCACTCACATGTTCCATTCCCTCCGCTGCCTCGGACGCACTCCCAACTGCCAACTGTAATCGCAGCGTATGTGGACGCTGGTGTTGAGATGGACAGCCTGAGCTTCCTTAGCTGCTATTGCAGGCGTAAAAAAATTCAAAAGCATCCAACCTTGCGCTACTGGTACAGCTCTTCATTTTTTTGCTGTAAATCCCTGAAAGCGTGGGTTCACTCTGGCATACGCATACTGATGCGGGAGAGGAACTGCTTGGGGACCTGCTGCTGAATGGGCACCTTTGTTCAGCTGTGTAAATGGAGGTTTCTATCCTCTTTTCCTTTTTTCCCCTTTTTCTTTTAAAATCGTGCCCCCTCGCAACCCAAGCTCCTCACCTTATGCACGGAGGAAGCTGTAGCAAGGTCGGCACGGGCCTTCCTCTCCGCTTTTCTTTATGAACCATGCTCTAGGGAAATTCAAATGACCATATTTCCCTATGCAACAAGCTAACCTTCTCCCAAATGAGACCCACTGATGATCAATAGATTTGATCTGTGTTTACTTCACATTTTTTCCACAAAGGCCGGACAGCCACACAATGGTGAGCTTTTCCACCAGTTTTTCTGCCATTGGTGTGTGAACCTTAGCAGTCTCGACTGGGTCACCCACCCAGGCCTAGTGCGTGTTTTGAGGAAGCCGTGAATCAGCAGCTCAGTCAGCACCAAACCCCTCCCGCCCAGGCCCATTTTCCAGTGGGCGTCATTCAGCTTGTGTCCACCACCGCTGGGGCTCCCTGCCTTTCACAATGGCCTGGAGAATGGAGATGAAAGATATCAGTCAAGGCTGCTTAAGCTAGCAAACGCTCTTTCTCTCTCGTGCTCTCTCTCTCTCTCTCACCTTCGCTCTCGTTCTTTACCCCCCCTCTGTCATTAAGACCTCCCAGAGGAGAAGATAGTAAAATCATACTCTAGACATAAAACTAAATGTCCCCTCGAAACCCCTGGTGATTGGCACGACCCTTGGGCATTATTTGTCATCTAATAATGGGTGCAGAACATGTGCAAATAACTCTAAATATGTCTTGGTATATATCGGTGCTTTGTTGAGTGTTTCACATCAGCCAAGTGTTTTTCTGTGTTGTGGCTTCAAACCGACGTCATCTGTTATTGTTCTGCGCTTCGTATTTGCTCAAGCTATTTGTTGAGGTTTATACATCGCATAATAATCGCTTGGGTGGACTCTCTGTGAGTTGACATTAAAATCTCCTCTCATTAGGCCGGTTTCCACGAGATGGATCGTCTTTTTGTACACATAGGTATGGCTGGTAAATCATTAACCAAGGGGAAACAGACCGCCCTTCCACACGGACCGGCTCTCAGTAGTTGGAGATAAAATGAAAAAATTAAGGCGAATTCCAGGATTCACCAGCTACTTTCTCTGACATCCAAACGGCTGGTCTTAAAAAGGGGGCAGGGGTGGGGAGAGGCTGACAGCCAGCCAACTGGCACTTCATGCCAGTTGGCCCTCTTAAAGCCAAAGCTTTAAGAGGGTGTGGACGGCCAGCATTTGGCTGATGGCTGCTATTAATTATCCATTGTTAATGTCTGGTGGGTTATCAGCACAGGCACCCACTCTCAAACCGTCCCATCCTGCTTGTATATAATATGAACGGCTAGTAGGGCACACTTAACTTTTTGAGGTACAGGCTGTCACTGTGCTAATTTCTCAGGGTCTTCTTGAAGTAGATGAATGCTCAAAGAAATTGATTATTCTGCACTCCTTGCTTAATATTTTCCACTGAAACCCCCTATATATTTGGCAGCTGAATGCCTTTCAAACAGCCCATTCTGCAAAGGAGAGAGAGTGGCGATTAACACAGGGTCCTGTGTGTGTGTGTTTACTGTGTAAACACTACCCCTCACCCCTTCCTCTGAAAGACCTCAGCACCTCTTTCGGTTGGTTAGTAGGGTTGGCTCTGTTTTTTACTGGCATAGAGCACTATTTGCTTCTTCAGATGGCCTCTCCCCCACTCTTTAATAGTCTGTGGTTGTTTTTGTTTTATTTGTGTTTTCATTGATGCTAATGAACTTGACTCACTGTGGCCTTGCCCCCTGTGTTTTTTCTTTCCAGGTCAATGTTCGCGTCACCACCATGGATGCGGAGCTGGAGTTTGCCGTCCTGCCCAGCACCACGGGCAAGCAGCTCTTCGACCAGGTCTGTGTGTGTGTGTCTGTGTGTGTGTGTGTGTGTGTGTGTCTGGGGTTGTAGTTGGCGCTGAGGCAACACACATGTCTGCTTCCTTGTTCTTTGTCTCCCATAGACAAAATCCATCCATCCTCACAAGATAAATTTTATGGAATGATGTGAATAAAGAAAGTTAAACCACACTCACTCATCATATAAATCCAGAAGGGCTTTCTTCTACAAAATGTTACGGTATTAATTTGGAGCTAGTCGTTGGTTTTTTGCAAAGGGAAAAGGGATTTGTACCAGCTGTCGTCCGGCTTGCTCCGTGTAATGACATCACTGAAAGAGTGAATGGAGAAGGCAGCTCTCGCTTTTATCACTGTGGCCTCAGCCTAGTTGCCATCGTTGATAGTGTTATCTCATGGAGGACTGGAGGTCCGCTTTTTTCTCCCTCCTGCCCCCTCTCGCTTCCCCCCCGAGCCAGAAACAATCTGGGAGTATTTACAGGTTATTCTTCATTTGGATTTGACCAAATCTTTGCAAAAGTGTCCCTGACAAGATAATACAGCAAAGCAAGGCCACACAGTTTTCATTGACGTCCAATAACAGATAGCAACAAAACAACAAAAGAATAACATTGAGATTCAGAGAGCTGCATGAAGAAAGTCTATACTACTTCTACAGGCTATTGACGCCAATATTATTTTGAGGTCATCCTGAAGCAAATTCCAAGTAGATGGGGAGAAATCAAAATACATAGATAAAGCCTTTATGCCTAGGTCTATATTTAAGTACATACATGAAAAAAAAGAATCACAAACACATTTAGGTGGGCTTCTTATATCGAACCGAGTCAAGATATTATCCAGTTAGGGCCTTTTCTAGTGTGGAAACAGTCTTCATTGGAAGTTATGAAATGTTGAATGTTGTAGAATAGCAGACCAGCCTGTTCCCTTAGTGTGTGCGTGTTTGGTGTGTTTGGTGTGAGATGCATGAGGAGTTTAAATCTTCAAGGTGAGGTCAGAATAGAGGCAGCTCCCGCCTGAAGATGGCCTCTGTCAGTGGCTGCTTTGGCCAGTCACTGTCACGAGCTTAGATGGGCCGGATGGTTGTGTCAGGTGACTCAGCCTTATCACTTCGCCTGGGGCTGGCCCCTGTTGTTGATTTTAACATATTACGTGCATCAAAACTTTAGTTACGGTTTCCTTGTTATGAGTCTTACAATTCAGATTTAAGATAAGTGTCTAAAGTCTGGGTCAACAGGAAGTTTCAATGTCTTTGGTTTCATACTTGATTCAATCCAATCACGATGCTCTGTCCATTATGTGGTTAAGTAACCTGTCCTGTTGACACTTGGGCTTTTCTATTTTTTCTATGTTTGTTTCTCCTTGATTGAGTGTACCTGGGTTTCTCTTCTCCCTCATTGCACTCATTGTTGCCCACTCGTGGAGAGGCTTAACGTCCCAATAGTATATTGCCTGTCAACCCGAGCCTGTCTGGGATTCGATTCCAGCACTGGGAGAGGAAACGCATTGTTTTTGCCACTTCCTGTCTAACCCGTTTTTCAATAGCTTGTTTGTGCCTACTGTACCGGTGACTGTGTCTCTGAGGATTGGCTGTTTGTATTCCACAGCAGTGCTGTTGAGAGAAAGGAGTTAAAAGGACAAGTCCCACGTAATTCTATGTTTTTCTTATTACAGACACCCCCTCTGTCTAGCAAATTACGTGTAATCACAGTGAGTAATCACTGTGGACATCGCCGTGGATGTCCACAGCACCTCTGTGTAGAATCACAGAGCTGTCCTGTTATTTCGGTCAGCAGGCTCTTTCCCCTCCATTCATTTGTACCATTTTCTTTGCTTAAACCTCCTTTGCTAAGCGACAGAGAGACAGAGAGAGCAAATAAACACAGTGTGGTGCACTGTCAGTTCTTAAATCCGAGCCCCAGCCCCTTGCTCACGTAACTTAACACATGTTGAGGGAAAGACTTCCATGGGTGACTTAATCGTAGATAGATTCTTCATACCAAAGTAAAGGGAAAAACTATCTGAACATCTGTAATATTATATTGTGCTTTTGGTGGCCCGTTTTTTTTCACCTAAAGCACAGTATAATATTACATTTTCTCCCGGCAATAATGGTTAGCAGGGAAATGTGAGTTTGAGCTTGATTCCCTGTTCCACTTCTTGTGCAACCGAATAATGGCTGGATGAGCTTTCGCTTATACAATGGCTATTGCTTGTGGGAAGATAGGTTCCCCGTGGAAATGAGACCGTGCAACTTCAAATAAACTGAAACAAAATAACTGGGTTTGCTCTATGTTTAGGTGGCGGCTTCTCTCGCCTACGTGTCAAAAATCTCTGTTGGCGGGGTGGGTGTAGCACGCGTGAATCACCTTCACACTCTCTCACGGTGCAACAGTTCAGCTTACAGTTCAGTGCCCCATTTCCAAGCAAGAGTCCCCCCCCACCCCCTTCCAGTTAAAAAATAAGAGTTAGTAAAGGCTCGGCCAGCCGGGGTTGCTATTAGAAACGTGCCCGTGTTGATGTTTAAATGGCTGTGATCAGCACAATATCTCACTGTCTCAACTAGTCTGTTATGGTGTGTTGGCATTTCAGTGAACACACACAAACACATGTATACACACACACACAAACACACACACACACACACACACACACACACACACACACACACACACACGCACGCACGCACGCGGACACACATATGCAGCAGACGGCCTCAATGGAAATGCTGAGTAACGGCGGTGAGCTCATCCTTGGGGGGGTCGAGGGCACACGGCGGTCGCCGTGGTCACCATGGTCAGCGCCAATTATAGCCTCGCTCTCCGTCACCCTGTCCGGGGCCCTAAGATGAGCAGCGGGCTGCAGCCACGCCCCTCTCTGGGGCCTTCACACCACCCCCACCACCACCACAGGCCGCCTCACTAACCTTGATCCGAACTTAGGACCCACACCCACACACAAATAAACCCCCCCCCCGCAACACACACACACACACCCACACACACACA
>JAOPJL010000097.1:9554995-9565194 GCA_027123545.1 Trisopterus esmarkii
CTCTCTCTCTCTCTCTCTCTCTCTCTCTCTCTCTCTCTCTCTCTCTCTCTCTCTCTCTCTCACTCTCTCTCGCTCTCTTGCTCTTTCGCTCTCTCGCTCTCGCTCTCTCTCTCTCCATCTCTCTTTTTCTCTGTCTCTGTCCCTTTGTCTTTGAGCTTTTCTCTGTTTGGGGTAGCCCTGTCTGTCTCTGTACCTCCCCTCCCCTCGCTCAAACCATGAGGATGTAGTGACTAATACCAGGATGGACACACACACACGCACACACAGACACACGCACCCGCACGCACACACACGCACACGCACGCACACGCATTCCTCTCCGACTGCCACAGATGCCCTGGCTCCAAAAGCAACACTATCTCTCGCTCTCTCTCTCGGTCTCACTCTATCTCTCTGTGTCGGGTTGTTGGCCTTCATCAGACCCCTAGACGTGCCAGGCGTTCTTCTGCAGGGGGAAGCAGGAGCCGTGAGCAGGATGAAAATCATCTCCTTTTCCCAATATCCTGTCCCCGGCGCCTGTGAAAGGCATCAAGGATGAATGTGATTGGGTTGATTAGATCACAGAAAAGCGTGACCAAACATGCCTGCCTTCTGTGCCTTAGCCCGTGGCAGTTTTTTTAAATGATATATATATACACGTCCGCATATATCACTTTTCAGCATGGACAAGATAAGATGTCAGATACAACAACAGGAGGAAGGTTCAAATATTCAGTTTTCTGTTGGTAGGACCCACGTGATAACGGTCAGGGTCAGCTTCATAGCCTGGCTATTGCCAGACCGAGCTCAATCGTAGATTGCACGTTGCTCTGGGGAAGCTGCTGTCATTTTCTTCAGCACAAGAGGCGTGATGAACGGGAGTTAAATTGACTGTGTACGCAATTGTACTGCTTGCCGTCGCTTCCCTGTCGTCATTGTGTTAAACCGGCCAATGCCAGTGCGCCAGGGGGAAAAGCCAGCTTGGTGATTGGCTCCTGCAAAAACGTATCAAAACTAGAAAAAAATTGATTGGTCTTCTCCAGACCTTTCTGCAGGGCGGACACAAATCGCCGGCAGAATGGGCGGGGCTACCCAGTCTATCAGCTTCATTCAGTCATTATGAACATGAGGCGAAAGACACGTGAAATTACTTTTGGATGGAGGAGGAACTCAACTTTGAAACCTGAGTTAGCAGAGAGATAGCGACGTCGAAGAGCAGATAGGAGCAGCGGGGGTTTGAAGCTAATGCAAGCTGAATTCCTTCCTCAGATGCCCATTGTTGCCTAATGTTACCAGAAGGACCAGTTGCCCATCAGACATGAATCCCATTAGCTTTTCCAAAGGCCGTGTTCTTCAATATCTATCTAGTAGGGAGGGGAACTGACAGAAGGGATCTGACAATACGATATCACAATGATTTACGTATTACTTGTTATGATTTGATGAAGATTGCTCTGCCATATAATTATTTTCTCTGTTTTGTGTGGTTTAACCTATGGGTTAGCGTTAACGTTGGGTTCCATAAGTGTTTTTTAAATCAATGTTGCCAAACAGAACTTAGTTGAAGTGAATTGACATGATGATGAATGATATTTTTCAGTCATCGTCTAGTTACCTATTCTTTCCATATTTCATCAACATATTGGCGAAATACATTTAGGATCAGATCAAATGTTATACTGTAGGTGTGGGTGGAAAAAAGGTTCCTTTGGTCACGACGGGAAAGGATGTGCTAGACCTAAGAGGCTTATCCCCCCCTGAGAATACCAAACTTTCCTTTAGCTGGGTATTAAGCTAGCGTCACTCTTTTAACACAGCTTCTCACTTTTACTAGCCGTGCAGCCCCCTAAAAAAGCAACAAAAAAAAACACCATGAAAAGGACGATTGTGTTCTGTGCCACTTAGGGCTTCTAATGCAGGTGAGGTCTAGGTTGAAGTGCTCTCACGTTTCAGCTTCTGCTACTGCTTGTTGTGTTCACCAAAACACACACACACACCCACACCCACACACACACACACACAATCTAAAAGTCTGTGGATTCTAGCCTTGTATGGATGCACTCACAGGCTAACCGGACCAACATATTTAGCTGTTTTTTTAAGCAATCAATCATGTTGAAGGGAGAGTAATTTAGGTTTTATACTTGAAGTTCCTTGACGTACAACTTATCGGGTAGAATGGGTTTGGCCTGGAGTGAATGTGTATGTGTTGACTCACAGTTTGCTAGGGAGATGTAGGCCCCCACCTGAGAACTGGGTGGAGAATCTGAGACTAAATACCTTTTAAATAAGGACCTGGCATATTTATTCTCCCACTACAAGTCTTGGTGCATGATCACAACCAAACACACACATACACGTACACACACATAATGACTGCAAACCCTTGTTGGAAAATCACTCTGTTTCATAGGCTGTCGGAAATTATCTGTTCTCTGGTAAGCCAGTGGAAGAGTGTGGCATCTCTCACAGAACAAGCAGATCTTTCTAGATCCTTCCACCATACATAGAAAATTGCCAAAATTGCCCACCAAAAAGAAAAATACCCAATACAAGTGTGTGGTTCTAGACATCAGCATCTCCGTTGTCATTGTAGATTTAAAAGCATCCGGTTTTTTTTTATTTGTGTATGTATATCAAAAATGGCTTCCATTTACCTATGAGCTGTAGATTGTTCCAGCACATCGAAGTCACACACAGGATGCGAGTCACACAGCACACCCTAGTCATACAGTATACCACTCCTCCTCACAAGTCAAACAATACCCACTCATTGTTCAGGGCCAGCCCTTCTAATTGTGTTCTTGTGTGCGCTGTGTCTCGGGTATTGCCACACAGTTAGGAAACTGAGAGCATACCCACTTTCCCCAGAAATAATCTATTTGTGGGAGATAGCGTTGGAGTATTTGGGAAGGAGTTAAACAGAGTAATGTTTGAGGAGTAAGGTCAGGGTGACAAACTACAAACACCACCGCTGCCTTGCCCGCGTTACCGCGCACAGTAATGACCCGCCCCCGGAGCCATCGTGGTGTGGCACTGGAGGAGTGCACTTTGCATACGAAGACCAATGGGGCAGAAATGTACACACAACATACGCAAATACATGCGCATATCTGTTGCCGCTCCAATGTTTGCACAAGTTCGACTGAACCCGACGTGCTCGAGCGAGGCTGGCTCCTGGGAATGTGGGTGGACAGTGGGTGGGTTCATCACATCAGTCCGGTGGCAGGAGTATTTCACGTGGAAAAGGTGGGGTTTCATAAGGCCTGCCAGAGGCTGTGATGACCCCAAAGGGCCTTTCACTAAAATGCCTCAGCAATATGATCTAGCCTATTGTCTACGGTCGGTGTGTATATCTAAACCATTAATCAAAAATTCTACTTTATCTCTTGTGGAAGAACGAGTTGTCTGTTTGGAAAGGTCACAGTGCGCTCTTAACTCATGAGGAAAGTCACGTATTTATTCTGTTCATGCTGGTGTTCTCCCCCATCTACGTGTCATCTCAGTACGTGGGATCGAGACGTTGATTCAGATCACAGCGAGTGAAGCCCAGTATCCTGAACGAGTCTGCCTCCTCTCCTCTCATACAGGTGGTGAAAACGATCGGCTTGCGTGAGGTCTGGTACTTTGGGCTCCAGTACACAGACGGCAAAGGTTACCCCACATGGCTGAAACTGGAGAAAAAGGTAAGATCTACACTGTGTAATAGAGTGAAAGTTTACCTTTCCTCTGCTTTCTGAATTCCACTGACCCGGTGACTAACGTGACTCGCATGACTAGCCTTAAAGGGTTGCAAACATTGCGACGTCCGAGGCGGCAGGCCCCCTCTTCGAGAGACCCAGGGGCACATTCCAAGGGTCCAGTTTAGTTTTTTTTCTTTTTCTTTTACACAATGCCAAGTCAGATGGAACCACAGACACCGTCGGTGAAAGGGCCGCATTCTTCCGACGGGTGGGTTAAAAAGTGTTTGCCTTTCGCCTGGTCAATGAGTAAGCCCGGAAGAATCAAGTGTATACATCGGCAGTCTGGACTCGGGCGTGGATCCCACTGGGCTTTCTCGGCTGTGGGTGGGGGGGGGGCTGTCAGCGGCTAATTGTTAAGCCCACCACAAATTCTTCCATTGGTGTCGGTGGGGCGTCGATGCGACGATGGTAAACCAGCTGGAGAAGTATTGCATGATGTTAGTGTGAACTCTTTATGACCCCCCCAAGCCCCCCCCACCCATCCCTGGTACTTGCTTTCCATTCTTCTACACTGTTGGCCTAGCGCAAACACAGATTGCCGCTACGCTCATTCCCATCGAGCTGTGCGCCGCTGCGCCGCGCAAGCCGTCTCTGCATGCGCTCAGCGCACAGAGAACCAGCCCAACAGTGTATAAGACTGCATGGGCCTTTGGAATGAGGTTTTGCCTGTATTATATGCATACTATATATACAGTGCTCGGTTTTCCACAAAGCACTCCCGGCGGTTTCGTGTATCACTTATACAACGTGTGTATTCATCTTACCGCTTTGCTTTTTTTTTACTTTGCCTCGTGCATCTGAGATGTAACGTTTGCTCGTAGAGAATAGAGCTGCATCGGGTCATGTCGTGATGTCGTCGAGAGGGCGTGAGATTCTAAACCTCTTCCGTCCACTTTATAAAGGTAAAGGCCTAGCTCAAACACAATTCCGTCGTAAGCAGACAAACGTGACGACCGTGTCACCAAGTGTCTCTGAAGTGTTGTCCTTTCGACGGCACTATGCGGGTGTCCGCCCATCTGGCAGAAGGCGTTGAGCACACACCCTGGTTGGAATCGATAACAGTGGGGTCAAGGTGAGACCCTCCACTGGCCTCAGTGGACAGCAGTGAAGTGCTGTTTGCGGACTCCCTGGCAAACGGTAGCTCATCAGCACAATGCTTGATGGATGCCGGGCTATTCCAGGCACTGATTGGACAGCCTGTAACCACCGTGACCCTTTGCGTTTGGTTCCCGTTTTGAAATTAAGAGGAAGAGACGCATTGTGTCAACAATTAGCCTCGGGTCATTCAACCGCAATACCGCTGTTTGCGGAGGACGTTGTGGAGTCAGCGGAGAAGCGATGTCCTCTGGAACTGCGTGCGAAGGGATATTGAGGTTGAACTCAACCGAACTATTGTTACATTTAAATAAATTCCTCCTGAGCACAGGCACGCACACCCACTAACTACATGGAGGATGAGAAGCAACAGAAATGTCGCCTACAGGCCTATCCAGATTAGTTAATATCATCGTCATATATCAGATTTATTGACAGGTGTTGCTTGACGTCCCCTTACATACAAAAAAACGACTAATAGGAAGTAAAATATTGGTATATGTTATAGGTTTGTATAGTTGCTTATTATTAAGTGTACAACATAAAAGCAAAACATAGCTTCTGCCATTTTCCATTCTGCCATTTTGCACTCCACAATATTAATAACGAGCCATCATGATGATAGCAATATTAGTTCAAAGGAAAACATTTTTAGTTTGGGGACACCGTCCACCACCATGGAAAACGCATCCAAAACACAAAGTAGCAAAGTATGTAAAAAAGTAGCACGACCATGTAAAAAACCAAGACGTCTCCCCCCTCTCCCCCGCTCCCCAGGTGTCGTCCCAGGACATCAAGAAGGAGAACCCGCTGCAGTTCAAGTTCCGGGCCAAGTTCTTTCCCGAGGACGTGGCGGAGGAGCTGATCCAGGACATCACCCAGAAGCTCTTCTTCCTGCAGGTGAAGGAGGGCATCCTTAGCGACGAGGTCTACTGCCCCCCGGAGACGGCCGTGCTGCTGGCCTCCTACTCGGTGCAGGCCAAGTTCGGGGACTTCAACAAGGAGGTCCACCGGCCGGGCTACCTCACCTCGGACCGCCTGCTGCCGCAGCGGTGAGGAAGAGAGAGAGCGATTTCCTTTTGTATGGAAGAACTGGGTTCAATGAAGAAAGTGGAAGAACCATTGTATTGTTGCTGTTGTCTCTTCTCCACCGCGATGCTGGGCCGGGTCAGCCATTCTGCATGCAACTGACCTGAGACTGGAGAAAATCTCTGTATATGTATTTGTGTTGAGTTCCTTAAGATTTTTTTAATATATATACTGTATATATATGGCAGCCAGGGCTGTTTTGCTTGTAGCTGAACCTGACGATGATGATGAGGATGAGATTTATTCCAGTGAACTCTGAAGTCTGAGAGCAGGTGTCTCATCTGCTGCCGGTTTGATGCTGGCCTCTCCCTTGCAGGGTCCAGGAGCAGCACCATCTGTCCCGGGAGCAGTGGGAGGAGAGGATCCAGGTGTGGCACGAGGAGCACCGGGGCATGCTCAAGTGAGTCTGGGCTGCTTCTTGAGGACATCTTCATTTAAGCAGGACATCATGGCGTCTGCTTAAATTCTGCCTTCCAAGCTTTTTACTTCAGTGCCGGTGGTGACCGACATAAAGTATTTATTTGTCCTGCTCTCCTGATTAAAACAAGTGTGATCCTTTTAGGATCTTTGCATTCAGTGGCAGAAATCTGAAATGTGAAAGTCTGTCCGGGTGAAATATCGTATTGCAGTGCAGAGATCGGCAGCAATGTCAAAAGCACATTGAGGCCTATCAGACATCGCTAAATGAGAAATACTGATTCTGTGACATGCGATGATATTCTTCATCATCTTCATTAATGTCCAACTATCAATCCTTAGGTCGGTAAAAGATGATCATTCTCCTTGATACTTAAAGTGACTCCAGTCAAACTAAACCACAGTTCTTAAACCACACAACTCCATACAGTGGAAATGTGGCACCAGTGCGTTGCTATTGCTTAAAGTCGTGCCCCTGAGCTGTGGCACGTCTCACCCGGTTGGCTGGTCCCCTTGCAGGGAGGACGCTATGCTGGAGTACCTGAAAATCGCCCAGGACCTGGAGATGTACGGCGTCAACTACTTTGACATCAAGAACAAGAAGGGCACAGAGCTGTGGCTGGGCGTGGACGCACTGGGCCTCAACATCTACGAGAAGGATGACAAGTAAGGAACACCTGACTGCCACAAGGTCCCCCAGCCCCTGGGAGGTGGGGGGGGGACGAAAGAGAGGAGAGAAAGGGCGGAGCAGCGGTTGTTTTAACTCTTAGACATTAGTTATTTAGTTGTGGTAGTTGTAGTTAGTTGTTAGTTGCACTGATTCAATTGTTTGGTTGTTTTTAAACCGATGCCCGTGGTTATGGTCGTCATTCACTACGAGGCGAATGAGTCCTGTCTGGGAGGCTCACACTTCTCTCAAAACAGTTGTGAGACTAAGGGTAGCATATGTGTATAACCAGTTCTAGAGTTGCCATAGTAGCAAAGGAACAACACAGAAAAAATCACAACCTTCGAGTTGAATTTGAGTTTGGCTCCAGAACTACCCTACTGCCCCTTTTCCACCGACAGTACCAGTTTCCATCGGCAAAAAAGGTACCTGGTACCTGGTACCAGGTATTTTTTTTTGTAGCACTTCCGTCGAGGTTCCAAGCGAGCTGAGCGGATACTTTTGTGTGACGTAAACAGGCTGCTGGCCACTGATTGGCCAGCGGCTGCAGTGCAGACGGAATAATCACTCAAAGTTCCGGCGTGGCTGGAGTCCTCGGATCCGCTCCCGAGGGGGACACGGATCAGCGCTTCGCCCTGTGTGTCGCTCCTTTCCAGGGGCTAGAGTCAGGCTGCTCTTGGCTGTGTGTGTCCAGCGTGGCTGGAGTCCACGGGCTCACTCCCCGGGGGGGGGGACACGGATCAGCGTTTTTTTTTTTTCTCCTTTTTGTGTCGGTCCTTTCCCGGGGCTCAAGTTTCCCCTCCGTCAACGTTACCGTGTGACAACAATAGACTCAAACCCACTCATTTTTTTTTTTTTTCCTGACAACCTTACAACCTTTCCCTGGAATCAGGAAGTAGTCTTGATCAGATTTTCCGGGGAATCCCGCAGAGTTGAGCTGGTACTGTCGGTGGAAAAGCGTCATAACTGTCGCTCAGTTGGCATGTCTTTCAGTTGTTGATCCAATAGCCAACCCTGCCTCTCCTCAGTCCCAAAACAGCACCCCTCCCCCTCTACCCCCTCCTGTTGTTGGCAAGCAAAATGTTGTTTACTTCCTTACTTCTATATTACTGTGTACTATCCCATCCCTCAATACCTGTGACATATTTTGCCTGGATTTCCTTCCGGGACACAAACACACACACACGCACATGCACACTCACACACACACAGCTCTGCAAATAGGCTCGCTGCGAGAGTGTGTCGGGGCTAGACACTGTCTTTGGTGTAGCTAAGCCTCTTTCTGCCCCAGCTCTTCCCCTGCTGTGGCCATAGTGACACACTGGTTTTTCAGGCTATTTTGTCACACAAGAATGTGGAGGAGAGTGGCCTCCTGCCTCTCAGTCAATGGAGGCAGCAGCAGGTCTTTATTATGCGGCAATGCAACCCTGGCCTAGTAAAGATAAACTTGGCGGTACTGTGGTGATTGCGGTCTTGGTAAGCCACCTGGATAAACAGCCAGAGGCTTCACACTACAAAGACCAGGAACTCCTTGATTGGCCAGGATTTTTACCTGTGATGTGAAATCATCACTGCATTTGAATCTGACTTCACAGTTCAACATAACATCTATGATCAATTCAATTGATTGGTTTGTGCATTTGAAACGCTTGGTTCTTATAATGACTGCTAATTTTACATAAAACCTGTTCTATAGGCATAAGCCAACTAACTTCAGAGAAGATAACGCTAGGCTGCTATGAAGGCCTAACTTTAACCGTTGAGCTATCTGGGGTATCATTCTTCATTCAACGCAAATATTCTGGGGGTTCCCTTCAGCAATTCCCTTCAGTGCTGCATGGGTACTGCGGATATTCCTTTCAATAACCCAGGTCCGCAAATAACGCAATGGCTCATGAGACCTCGCTCACACTGATTGACGCCAAATCGCTAGGTTAGCTTCAGCATTCTTCCCCTCAATTCCACAGGAGTGTGTCAGGGGAGCCTAATTGTTCAGTTATTCCAGTTCAGGCGGTAATGCTTCTGACAGCCAATCAGGGCTCTGCAGGGGAGCGCATTGCAACACTGCAGGCTTGTACAGCACTTTGTTATTGCAGTGTATCTAATGAGATCGGCATCCAGCTGAAAGAGAGCGAGCATGACACACCCCAGCAGGAGCCTCACACCTCCGACAGACGGGCAGGGACACTATTGCCCAACGCAAAGTGGCGGTGAACACCCTTGGCCTCTCTCTGAATGTGTATCTCAAGTTATTCCACAGGCCAAGGTCTTGTTGGGGCTGTGTTACAGAGTGTCCTTCTGAAGAATGCCGCAGTGGTTCATCTTTTGAGAACTTAATAATAGGGATTGCATTGCGTTGAGGAGTTGGTGCCAAAAAATGTGTGACTATGTATACACATATTATGGACACGCACAGTTCGTTAAGTTAGATCTCTCAAGGACAATAAGGGCTTGTAGTATTTACAAAAATCTTCTAATTACACCTCCTCGTCCCAGTATTGTATTATCCAAGTAACTGGAAGGCCTGATTAGGAATAACAAAATAGAAAAACTTATCAAAAATGTGTTGCGTCATGTGTGTGTGTCTCGGGACCACTTGATTACAGACTATCTCTAGTAGTCTAGACTAGTCTATGAGGGTAACCGGATGGTTTTCATTTGACCTTCCTCCACAGACTGACCCCGAAGATAGGCTTCCCCTGGAGCGAGATCCGGAACATCTCCTTCAACGACAAGAAGTTCATCATCAAGCCTATCGACAAGAAAGCCCCGGTAAGAACAAGATGAACCAACCAAGAAGTCAAATAATCATTATATAATAACTCATTATATCGAATATATATCCAAAAGGTAGGGATAGTTTTTCAGACAGTCTATTCCAAATGTTTTATCGGATGTATTTTGTATACCTGAGTTGAGAGAATAGAAGATTTAGAGAATTGAGAATAGTTGAGAGTTGTGCTTTTTACCTGTGCATGCATATTGACTTGCTACATCAGATGTCTGAATTTGTAACAAAAAAGCACACAGACACACACTGAACCATCGACCATGCACACTCCCATACACAACACACCCACACACACACACACACACACATTTTCCATTCACTCACCGCTGACGGATTTGCATGCTGACGCAACACACACACACACACACACACACACACACACACACACACACACACACACACACACACACACACACAC
>JAOPJL010000097.1:9783422-9795210 GCA_027123545.1 Trisopterus esmarkii
CACACACACACACACACACACACACACACACACACACACACACACACACACACACACACACACACACACAAATAAGCATTGATTCAAACTTCACTTTTAAAAGCCATACTAATACATGTATCACAGTCGTGGCCAATGTAAACCTGCACTATTGCTTGGATAGTGGTGGATTTGTATATGTATTATTCTTCAGACACTTGATGTTTCTAATACAGTTTGAACAACAGCGATGGCTGCAGTGGAAAAGCTACAAAAGGGCAGACTTTAGGTTACTCACCAAGAGGTAATTATTGAGTCCCAAGAGCTTCATTTGTTCATAGAAGTCATTGTAGTTCTCCATTGTTGCAGTCGGAAGATGGTGGAGAATGTCTGTTCCTGTTTTCCAAATTATCTGAAGGAGTCAGACTCCATTAAAATAAGTCACTTTTAACAGTCAATTAAAAAGTTTTTTCTAATGAAAACGTTGCCTACCTCTATGTGCTGCTGGGCAACAGACACGTTTGTGTCCTCTATTGCTTGAAAGTAACTGACCATGTACTGGCCTGCCTTGTGCCATTCATTGTGCAGCATGGCGTTTCTAACTTGCAGAAAGCAGGTCCTTGTGCTCTGATGAAACCCACTTTCAATGCGATGATCTACGGAGACAATGCACAGTTATGTTGAAATAACTTCCTACATGTTAAGCAACTAATATTTAGGTTAACTAACTAGAAAAAACAGCTTACCATAAAATCTGGCATCAGCCAAAGGCAGCTTTGATTTATTATTTGATCCATTTGGATAGTTGAAGACCGTGTTCGTATCTCCATCCGAGGTATCATCTGTTATTGGCTGCATCTCTAGGTCGGCCATCGTCTTCGTTTATATCAGAATCCTATGAAAGGAGCATCATAGGAAGAGATGGGAAGCTTCCATTTAGCCTTCACTTTAAAATGCGATCATAACAAAGCTCACCATAAAAATGTCTTACCAACATAAAAATGCCGGAGGTTCTGGTTTGACTTAAATTCAAAATGAACGTATTTTACAAAGTATTAAAGTCCTGACATACCTTGAATACTAAACGTCTTTAAATTGTAGTCCGTGTAAATTAAATGTGTTATTAAGTGTGACGCATGAATGAGAAATTTGATTTTATATCAGTTGGCTACTTTGGTTTCCAATTCCGATATCGCCATGTAAACAATGCAGGATGGCATCACCCAGCATGTTTACTGGGCTGCAGCCCGGAAGTAGGAGGTCGGGGCGAGACACTCTTCTTCCTCTTCCTCTCGAAATTCTACCCATACTGCCCTCTATTGTACGTTCAACCCATAGCCTGTATTACATAACTATTGGGTTTCATTCATTGGTTGGTTTAAGCATGGCTGGGGGTTGACCCAAGGGTTCAAGCCACTTTTTCAAACGTATCTTCTGAATTGCAGTTTGGATGGTCATGAGACCTTAGTCCTTGGTAAATTCACCCAATCACTCCATAACCCAAACTCCTCTGTCAAGACACAGCTGATGTGACATGAATATGTGAATTAATTTATACACATGTAATTTAGCTAATGAAGTCAAAGACAGACCTTATTCCAGTTATCTCTGGTCTATGGACTATACCTCTAATAATATGATTTAGGATGCTGAAGCAGCTGATAAATTACATAATAAATAACAAGTAAAACAGGCTACTATTGTACGACGATAAATATCAGGACCACTTTTAGGAAATTAACTAATGCTCGGCCTACTACTACTCTAGTACCGATAATAACCACTATCAGCATTATCATTATCACAATATAATAGTAACAGGTCATTGATAGTGTAGGAGCCTAATGGGGTAGTCATATTTATAGCATTTATAAGCGCAGCTTATTCCCTACCGCTACTGACTACCACTAATCTCCATACTTGTATTTTAAATCGTAGCCTATATGTTGCGTCTATTTATTTAATATCGTTAAGAGTTTATTCAAGTACAACGGTGTTGTTGGTCGTCGCTGTGTAATTCCGGCACTTAAGTAAAATGCATTAAAGCGGTAGCAGATTTTATTTCCCTTTTTTTTTTAATTTCCTTTTTTTTTTGTATTCATAAGATCAGGTTTTTTTTTTTGTGTAGCTTCGGTGTCCACGTCTGAGTGGGTTGACCCATAAGTTTGCACTAGAAACTTCTCCGAATCGAATCGGGGTCTTATGTTGGAGTAGAGGAATACCCCGCAGCCGGATCTGCTGACGTGTCGGCCTCTGGTTCTTCAGAGGAGGAGAGACCAGGCGGCACCCGGTCAATACACTGCCACCATGGCAGCTGCGCTCTTCTACCAAAAATGCGTGTTATTACTCATATTCTATTTTAGTTCAATTACCGCTTTGGATAGAAGATTTTCCGACCTCAAAATATGTGCAGACAAGGAGTGCAGTAGTAAGTTATTGTTTGTTGTTGCCTCACTGTGACTTTTGGTATGCCTCCATCCGCTCACATTGATTTCAGCTAGCTGTGAACTGCGTCTTATCTTTGACCTGTTGCGAGTCGATAATTGCGAACTGAATACCCCCATAAAGTTGCAACTACGATGTTTATCTGCTGCCCGTTGACACAGGGAACAGGGCACCATCGCTCAAAGTACACGTTCAGGCGTTCAGTGTGTTGGCTGTTTGCCTGGCAGTCCTGGCCTGGCTTGCTACGGTTGTTGGTATTAGCCAAGGCTAGCAGCTAATAAGCTACCCACCGGCATTAGCGCACGTATACGCTGATGTTGACATCCGTGTTTCTCATGATCAATGCGATATCAGACGTGAGCAAACAAATCAATTGAAGCAGGACAAACTGAACTTATGTTATTAAGATATATAGGGGGTGGCCTCGTTTGAAAAGTATGGAGGGGTTGCTTCGTTCCAAAAGTATCGAGAAGTGATATAAACACTGATGAGCACTGAGGAATTATTAAATAATGAATGCGTAATATTTAGCGACAATGTTAATTCCTTTACACAAAATAACTTGGTATAAGCAATTGCAACAACATCAATACAAAGGCAATGACAAACCTGACACGATAACCATCAGTTACTTTCACCAACATATTATCTTGGAACCAGCAACACAATTACGATTACAATATACATTATTAAAGAACATTTAATATGGCAATTTTGATAGACCAGAGAGGGTAAAAAGTGAGCTCTAAAGTCAAACTAATAAAGGGATATGACTGTGATGTTTTAGACAAAAGTCCTATGCCGGAATCATCAGTGTAATGTAACGTTGTATTAATTATACTTACCCCTCAGACCTGTTTAGTAATTTTCTGTTTTGCGTCCTTACAGTGCTCCTTGTTCGGGGGAAAATGATTGACGATTTCTCAGGACCCGATTGTCGATTCCTGTCCGCCAAGAAATCTGAAAATGTTTATGTGTACTACAAATTAGGTGGTACGAGAACAGACATGTGGGCAGGAAGTGTAAGTAAAGTGTTGTTAATGTTTAATCCTTACTGTGTAATGACTATGTTAGTAGGCGTGTATGGTCATAACCATTAACATGATGATTTCTCCTTATTTGTCAATAGGTTGGGCGTCAATTTGGCTACTTCCCAGAGCACCTAATAGAAGTTAACTATGTATATACTGAAACTGAAATCATACTTCCAACAGAGGTACGAAATCTAACATTTGCATGATGCATCTAGGGCTTTGCCCTTCTGTGATTTGGCTGGAATGCAAATATTTGAATTTGTAACGTTTCTTTGTCCTGTAACCGTCTTGGAGCAGAAAATACAAAAAAAATACAGAGCAACTTAAAAAATACTATTGAATAATTGTACTTTTCTTATTTCTTTCAGGAAACTGATTTTGTCTGCTTCGACACTGGATTTAATGGTCATGATGACTATGATATAGATTCATTGTTAGGCTACCATTCCACAAAACAGGATGGGGACAACGAGGACACAGTCGACCAGACTGAAACGGCCGGCGGTGCCGAAATACCATCAGAATCGGATAGGCCGCCGGAAATTGTGTCTATGGACAATGATGATATTTATGATGGCGATGGCGGAGATGATGATGATGATGATGAGGATGATGTTCATGATGATGGTGGTCATGATGCCTCTCCTAACACAGATGTTGTCCCAGAGGAGCCAAGTGCTGACTCTCTGTCTGCAGGGACAACAGAGTCGGCCAGACAAGAAGCCGAAGAGCAGGAGCCAGGTGCTGACTCTCTGCCTGTAGGGACAACAGAGTCGGCCAGACAAGAAGCTGAAGAGCAGGAGCCAGGTGCTGACTCTTTGCCTGCAGGGACAACAGAGTCGGCCAGACAAGAAGCTGAAGAGCAGGAGCCAGGTGCTGCATCTGATGTGACCCAGACCAACGCAGACCACTCAGCTGCTCATGAGGACCACTCAACTGCTCATGAACCACCAACTGCTGGAGATTCCACTCTGGAAAACGCTGAATTGGACCATGGTGAAGCCGATGGGGGAGACACAGATTATCTCACGGTTGATCCAGTCCCTCTAGAGGATGGTTCTACTGCAGGTGGACCTACATCTACCGTTGCCAGTGATAATGAGACTGGCATGGCCAGCCCTCATGATGAGACCGTGGTTAAACCAGTCCCTAGAAAAGATCCTGAGGCTGGAGTTGTCCCTGCCTCCCTTTTGAAAAAGAGTGTCCCAGAGTTAAAAATGGCATCCCAAACACCAGACGAAGATACCACCAATGATGATGAGGAGGAGGAGGAGGATGCCAGGGATGTCATCCCTGTTGATGAGGCAAAGAGCGAAGAGCCAATCAAATATGTGGAGTATAACATGATTAGGCCACGTGTTCCTGGAAGTGGCCATCCTAATGAGGGTCCCAGTGAAACGCAGAAAGCTTTCAATAATATTGATGATGAAGATGAGGAGGAGGAAGATGATGACGATGATGATGACATACCCGTGACAAAAAACAGGTGGTCTTCAATTGGCGACACTGTTTTTGCAATCGTCAGTGGCGGTAGAAGGACGGCAGAGGTTTCGATTTCAGCAGACGTCACGGACAAAGTGGAAGAAACGACCTCGGAAAAACGTGTGGCCACAGACGACGTAGACATCAACGTGCCTCCCGCCAAAAAGCCACCATACGACGATCAAGCTGACGAAGATACTCTCATATTCCTGGAGGCGGACACAGAAGACATAGACCATGAAGCTGTGCCACTGGTGTTTAATCACCAAAGAAACAATGATGACAAACACGGTGAGGTTGAGCACACAACCAACCAGGAGCATGAGCGCGCTGACCAGCAGGCGACAGAAGAGAACCCACAGGAGGTCTTCACCGCAGAAGATCCCAACACAAGAAAGCTTCCCGCCCATCCTTCATCTCACCCGCGGGACACTGAAGCACCAGAGGAACCCACTGAGCCCCAGGTGTCAGGAAATCCTGAGCTGGGTGAAGAAAACGACAAAGAGGAGGACCATGAAGACACTTATGATGATGATGATGATGATGATGATGATAATGATGATGATGATGATGCAGTGCAGGCCAACGACGTGTCAGTGCGTGCTAGGGAAGGAGCCAGGGATCTAAAAGAAGAGGAAACCTTGACCCACCATGAAGAGGGGTCTGTAATGGAAAAGGAGAACTACACAGATGCGCCTGAGGGGGATGACCGCTTATTGAGGCAGGATTCTGAAAACTCTGTGACAGAGCTGGAAAACAACGTAACCCAAGAAACTGAGAATAACGATGACCTGCACACGGACGAGGAGCTGCCGTCAAAAGAATATGACCTGCAGGAGGAGGAGTTGGAACGGGGTGAATTACTTGAAGACGAAAACGCCCTTTCGCACTCCGACCCCAGCAAAGAAATAAACGAACCCTCGCCTGAGCCAGAATACGGCGACGACGTGCTGAGACTGACCCTCATGCGCTCCCATTTTACGGACGAGGACATGCAACGCCTGCGGAAGTTCCTCAGCCTCAGTGACCTCCTGAAGGCGGAGGCCCTGTTCGCCGACCTCGACCTGGAGCTGCAGGCGGCGCGTCTCAACGACGTGTCCCCCGCCGAGGACATTGAGAAGTCTCTGGACGCCATCCTGGAGACCTCGGAGAACGCCATCCTGGACGAGATCGAGAAGATGCTGGACAGCAGGGACCCGAAGCCCAACGACGCCGAGCACACGGAGGCAGTCCTGTTCGACGAGGAGGCTCAACTGCTGGACGAGTTTCAGGAGCTTGTGTTCAAACTACGGCAGAAGTACTCTGCGGCCAGTGACAGCACACCTCTGACGGCTAATGGAGAACCAGTGCCTCACCAAGGTGTGTTTTTATCGTCACCCTAAAGTGTTGGATGTGATTCTTATTTTACATTTTAAACAATGTTTTGCATCATTATTAACATGTACATTTTGCATCGCTGAACCGACTCAGCTTATACTAAGATAACCTCAATGAGAGTGCCGTTTCTCTATGATGTATCTCATCCAAAACGATAGCACTATAGGTGTATTGGATGCTTCAGCATGGAGATGTGTATCACACTCAAAAACACTATCACTAAATCTTTTTTTCCTCGATTTACATTGTTTCCATCACGCAACCATCACACAACCTAGAAGTCAGAGCTGAGATCCCCCCACCCGTCGTCCGGGCCGAGCAAGACGGCGGTCCCACCGAGGAGAACAATGGCAGCGTTGTGGTAGACGACAGGACGGAGAAGCAGCCGGAGAGCGATGCAGAGCAGGGGGCGTCGGACGAGGCTCACCAGGGCACGGACCTCAGTGTGGGGGCAGACGGGGGACACTTCAACAGGAACGAGGACAATCAGCCCAGTTACGGCGGGGCTGAAGAGATGCAGAAGATCCCACCAGCTGTCCTGGAGAAGCCCTTCGACCTGGGACTCAGCGTGGAGATGGAGCACTCCTCAGGTGGGCGGCCTGTTGATCCGGCGGGCGGTGTTGGTTGAACACCCCTGGCACACGCAGTTTAGTTTACACAGGGAAACATGAGAGGGCGTCTTGACTGAGAGTCAAAAGCTTCTCGATTGCCGTCTTAATATAGAGTTGTATCTTCTTGCTTAAGCTTAGGTGGTTTAACTTGGCCCTTTGCATGTACAAATGATACCCCCCCTACCATAGGCTCATAGTTATCATGCAAGTCTATCTCCCAAGTAAGAAGACTTTAACATTTATGTTAGCTTTTTTCCTACATGTAAGTACATTTCATTAGCTTTTGAAGGCCTGCAGTTTCATAAACACTGGTTTGAAATGTATATTAACTGGTGTTTATTATTATTAACCTTCAGGTTCTCTGGACACAGTGACGCCAGTGGGGGATTTACATGAACAAGAAGAAGAAGGAGAAAAAATGGGTTTATTCTCAAGTGGACTGTTTTACAGTGGTTGTCTTCTTTCCATGATGAAGACAAGTACAACCAATTGGGTGATTGTGGTAAGTTTGAAACACAAACAAACGCCTTTTAAAAAAGCTTGAAAATACACCCTTATAGGACCATGTAAGGATACTCTTGATGATCAATGGCCATGGGAAAGGTCAACCTTAAATCATATTGATTTGCACCATGGGAATATGGCTTAATGTGTAAATATAAGCTATTATCTTATTAAATGTCTCACTATATATTTTTAGATTAATCAGACCTTTTTCTTTTTGATTCTATGATACTTAAAGAGAAATCAACATCTTGGGTTAGAATTATACTAATGGTATGTGTTAATGATGTGTTATTCTACAGTTATTGAGGTTCAGCCTAGGATTTACAGTTGTACACCTCCAAAAGCTATTCTGCATGTTTTATCCAACAGGATGACGCTCACAACATGTACACATCAATCGGCCCACTAGGGGTCTCTAGCACGGCGTTTCTGGAGGCATTGGCTGCAAGGTGCACTGCCTGTGTCCTCCCCCTCTGTTGACGTGTTAGGTAGCGTAGGGCTGAAGTTCAACTCACAACCGGCTGTTATCCGGCTAGCACAGCATATGTAGCTTAAGTGGTTATGGTACAAATAACAACCGACGTTTGAAGTAGCCTTGTTAAATCGCTGTGTGGCCATAGTAGGCCAGTTTGCCTCCTCCTACACCTTCAAACCGAAAGAAGCCTTTCCTGTCCGTTTTTATTTTACTAACCGTGTTAGCTTAATCAGCTGGTCAGCTCTGTTTTCTGTTTACCGCGGATGGTGGTGGACGCCTTTACGAACACCGCCGACCTCAAAATATCGCGATCAAGTAGTGTTCATGAGGTTGACCATGTGTACAACCCTGCAGGTGGTAGTCGAGGTTGATGGTTGTTGGGTTTAACGATCCATTGCTTCATAGTAAGGCGGTCGGTCGTGGTCGTGGTAGCTGCCTGCTGACAGATAGCGCGCGTTGCCTCAGTGTTGCGAGTGTTTTTTCTGGGTTAATGCCATAAAGCATGGAGAGTGATGTATCCCGCCCTGTGATCAAATTAGATCAACTATACCTGTTTTTCATAAAGGAGCTACAGCATGTAAGTAGACAACATTCAGGCGGTCTTTTTCAAAATATCAAATGACAAACGATTACCCTGACAAGATAACGCTTTCTGAGCCTTGTGCTAAAGTAGTGTTGGCCTTCAATTTAACAAAGAAACAATATTCAAACGGTTAAACTTGGGTTGTGTGTGTAATGTATAGAGGGCAAAACGCTCTTTAAACCCTTAACCATGCATAATAATCCAGGCAACACAAAGTATTCGTAAAATGTAGGCCCTAATCTATGATTATTTCTCAACCTGGAATGTTTGATCTATCAACATCATGTGTGGTTCAAAGGTTTCTCTGGCCGTGCAACTGGACAGAGCTCATTGCATTACAGTATGATGCTTTGATTGCCCTTTTTTTTAAGCCTTGACTAGCTGCCAGCTTCTGATTCTTATTTGGTGTAGCATTTACCATTTGCAATATCCCACTGGGAGTAGCTAGTGCTATTGTATCGTATGTGATGTGACAATTATCTATTCTCACCTTTGTTGCCAAGTCGTTGGTTAATGACTGATTCATATATACGATCAGGTTGTTGTGGCTGCAGTTCATAAGGTTTCTATCTGAAAGGGTTTGATACTGCCTGAGGTTGTGAATAATTAATGGTATAGGATACACATTTAACAATTGCTGGACTGGGTAACTCTTAAAACAGTCAATTTATAGGTGTTGGCGTGGAGGCTATGGTAATACTAGTTATGTGTCTTTTAGATAAAAGCCTGTTCCACCCTCTCCGCTAACATTGTGTTCCTGACCCCATGTCCGCATGCGTTGGCCTTTGTGTGTTCCCCCAGATGATCTCCCTTCTGCCAGAAGAATGGCGGCCGGGGGAGACCCTGCTGGGCTGTCCTTGGCAAGCCGTTATTGTCACGGCCCTGGTTGGGGTGTTCACCATCATTGTCTTCATATGGAATACCGTTCTGGCTGTAAGCATCGTTACTTGATACTAGCATGATTAACGCGCACTTTTCTGAACTCTCATATCAGTTTAAAATAAGGGTGTTTATTTTGCATGGAACAAACTTGAAAAATATTTGAGAATATACATTTAAGCTATTTTAGCTAGAACATTTATTTTGCTTAAATTGGTTACTGTTTTCCTTCATTGACGGGTCATGTTTTAAGATTTAATTAACTCGTAATCTTTGAATGTATCCCTTTTGTATAGGTAAAAAAGAGAGAATATCTTGGTAAGTCTTAACATTACAATGACTTATCTGCATGATCTGAAAAGTAATGATGTTTACATTTGTAATTTAATCAATCATTTGTGTGCTGAGTGTTTTTTCTTTGTGTTCTGTAAAGTTACTGACAAGTGGCTTAAAGACCAAATAACAGAGCTCAAAAAAGGAAAAGAAGACGCAGTTTTAAAGGTGTCAGAGCTCGAGAAAATGGTAAGTCTGGTATCCAGGGGAATCAATGACCCATAACTACATGACCTACATTTATACTCATTGGGATCATAATAACCATATGTTGACCGCTCACTTTGAAATGTCTCTGTTCACAGATTCAGGATTTACATGAAAGAAAGAAACAATCTGAAGAAAGCGCTTGTCATGCCCAGAGGAAGAATAAGGAGCTAGAGGTGCGCTTCATATGTTATCTATACATATAGGTTTGATGTCAACCTACCAAGACTGTTGTTTTTTTGTTTGTGTATTGAGCAGCTTAATTTAGTATATGTATATCTTAATGTTGTTTTGAATTAAAAGAGACGGCTTATGTCACCCTGATGATTAACTTTCCTTTGTCTGCTTCCAGAGGAAACTGGGGAAGTCAGAAAAACACACTAAACGATTTGAGGAGGAAGTCCGATCTTACTCAGCGCTCCTTGATGAGCAGAAAGCGAACAATCAGAGAGATAACGCCAAAGTACGTCCCGTCTCCTACCTTTTTTTTTTGTATGAACTATTCTTGGTTTGTCCCCCGTCTCTTCTTGCCTTAATAGCCTTGTGCCGCTGTTTTCATGAAACAGATCGAACAGTTGACGAAGGCCAACGAGCAGCTGCAGCTTAGCCGGAAGAAGAGCAAGCAGGCTTACGAGCAGGTATGTGCCCGACCGTACCCTCACTAACGTGGGCCCGTGTTTAGGCGGTGCTTTAAATGACCGGCCGGCTGTGTCTCCCCGCAGGCCACCGTTTTCCTGGATGAAGCCAAGCTCCAAGAGAATGCACGAAGAGTCCAGCAGAAATGTCTGGAGAGGGATTATGCAGTGCTGAAGGAGCAAAACAATGAAGTAAGAGGACATGAAACTTGATATCCGTGGGGGCCGCAATTCTGTAATTGATTTTGTTTAATTTGTCTTTCCAAGAATAACTTTGTTTGACTTGATGTTGCCTTTAAACGTGTAAAAGTTGAATATGGCTCTTTTTTTTGGGGGGGGTTTCTCACAGCTCAAGGCATCCATGAAAGGCTGGGAGGATAAACACGAGGACCTGAGCAAGCGGATCAAACTTTACCAGAAGTCCCAGAAGGAGCTCGAAGACACAGTCACTCTGAAAGATCACAATGTGGAGGTCCGTCCTGAACACTTTGTGCTACACCCTTTGCCCTTGGTTTTAATGATCGCATTCATCTTCACCTCGCCTTATCGTGTGTGTGCGTGGGAGTAGGTCTACATTTTTGTGTTTTATTCCATCAGGTACTGTCTAATCTTCTGGGTGACCTGGATGCTTTTGATTTCCAAAAAGGTGACACACAAGTACTAGCCAACGGCGAGGTACCAAACGGTGAGCCATGTTCTGTGTTTGCGTACATGTTCTAAGAGGTGGTGTTTTACCCTATTGGAATGTTGACTTTCATTTCACCTTCTTGTTGACAGATAAGAAAACTATGATCAAAAACCGGATCAAGCAGATGACGGACGTTTCACTGGTAAAGAATAACATATAAACTATTGACTTGCATTTAGAATGTATTTTCCTTATCGGTTAAATTTGCTCCTGGACGAGGCTGAGAAAAAGATTAAATAAAAAATATTGAATCATCAAATATATTCAAATTGCCACACATCGATTTTTCATTTAGGCTTTTAAGGGCTCTTATTTATTAATATCTTTAAGCTGTGTCTAAGGGCTTATGTATATGGTTTCTGCAGGTCCAGACCACTCTGTTTGTGGTGGAAGAGGAACGGAATGGCTTCATGGCCAAATTCCTCCAAGAGGAAAAGACCAGGAAGGTGCTTGAAGGTATGTCAATCGCACTTTAAAGTGTGTGTGTGTGTGTGTGTGTGTGTGTGTGTGTGTGTGTGTGTGTGTGTGGGTGTGTGTGTGTGTGTGTGTGTGT
>JAOPJL010000097.1:9804780-9819467 GCA_027123545.1 Trisopterus esmarkii
CACACACACACACACACACACACACACACACACACACACACACACACACACACACACACACACACACACAGAGAGCTTAAAATGACCACACCTCACATCCTGACCTGTATGGCCGCAGATATGATGGTAATGGTAACATAATTACATGGCGTGTCCGATATCTCTGGTCCAAGGCTGCTTTTAATATCATGAATGGGTAATACAAATGAAGTCACTGGCTGAACAGCATAGATGGCGTGCAACAATGCCTGGGCAAGGATATTAGATGATACAGAAGATACCCGTCGTGGGAGTGGATAGAGCAACTGAGAAAACAGGTGAAATTGTTAAGAGGCAATTGTATGACACATGTTGTTTAACTTACATTTGGTACTCATCAATAGCCTCCACTAATTGTCCCCACGAATCAAAGTCTGTGCCTTTATTGAAACTCGCATGCCATTTCTGGATAGTCTTGTTGACATCAGACATTTTCACACACTCGTTATGCGAAGTTCTTTCGGGGTTAGCATCGCCGATGTTACTCTATAAGGCTTGTAGCATCGTCGTTAGACAGGTAAGGACGGTATCCGAAGGCGTACCGTTGTGTTGAAAACAACCGGCGACCAAGCCCTTATTGCTCGGTCAATGTATTGCATCCGGAACAGACAGGAAGTCCCGCCCTTTAGTTCATATACCACTGGGGAGTCAATTTGAATACTGCAGATTATATTTTTAATAAAACTTACGTTTGGTATTATAAGTAATATTTTTAGAATGATATTACCTGTTTAATAATCTTATTGTATAGACTAGGGGTGAACACTGTGGCTACAGGCTAAATGTGTTGTCCTATTGCTGCAGCAGGCCTGCATGTGGAGGGAAACAGAGATGTGGCAGTTGGCAGGTCTGGAGGAGAATGAGGAGTGTCGGGAAGGGACACGGGAAAGAGCACAGTGGATACACATCTGATTAGTGTTAGTAAAGGGTTAGACCATTAACCTTGGCATAGTTAATTTAAATAAAGATGACTCCAATAGCTAAACGCCTAAATAGAATGTGTGATTGCTGGCAAGGAAAAAAATAAACACTGGGAGATTTTTAGTTGAGCGTTCGCTGCTCAAAAAGAACAAATAGTTGAATATTTACATTTAAAATGTATAATATTTAGTCACGTATTTATTATTACTTTTTCATTTAAATTATCTTTATATATATACATCATACACCTGATATATGGTTAATTTAAAGTTTCTTGTAACATTCTCAACAAACCTCTTTCCATCATTGCACCTTCTGATCTTTCCTTTCTTTTATTTTTATTTATTTATTTATTTTTTGTTTGTATTTGTTATTGACAGCTGTAGCGCGTTGACACGTGGGATGGGCCATGTTACAAAAAACAGTGTTTTCATTCATGGTTGCAATGTTGCTGTTTTTATAGACGCGCAAAATGTTACACGTCGTCACTTTAAGAAAGTACTGAAGAAAAAATATACAAACACATACATTTAACTCCATGGAAACGACCGTGTATTATTTACGTGCATTGTTTTACTACGTCAGTTTCTACAAGCAACCGGATTGATTTCAGAATTTGATCAAAGTGTTGTTTGATCAACGTCTTTATTTTGAGACGTCTGATTCCGTCTCCTGTTCAGAGGGTGGCAGTAATTCCCCCGCCTCACACACACAAAACAGCTGAAGAAGAGGAAGAAGAAGCTCCTAGCAAGTTTGGGCTTTATTTATATCAGTTTCATTGTTTTGAATTAGTTATAGGATGAGTTAAAAATGGAAACAGTGACATCCGAGTCCTCCGAATGTGATGAATCCGCAGTTCCTGAAGCATGCTGTTTGACGCGGGTCGGAAGTAATTCAGAATGGCTTCTCTTGCTGGAGAATCAAGAGGTTCGTGTTGCTAGTTAAATCCAAGGCTATCTTTCATTCTTCTTTAACACTAGCTACATTTAAGTATAGTAGCACTAGCGGTTTGAACTCACCAGGCAGCCCTTGATCAAAATGCAAGCCGTTTTTAAACACGTACTTTTTTTGGGCTTTTATTTATCAGGAATACGTTTGCTCGATACAACTAGCTTGCACGATGTACACTCAATTACAACTCCGGAACGAGGCTAGATGCAAAGCTTTCCTTCAATCGATGACTACCCTGATGTGAACCTTGTTTGTGTACTGGACAGATCAAGATTGGACGTGGTGTAGACGTGACTTACCAGCTCGTAACCCCGTCTTGCCCTCTGATGATCTCCAGACTGCACTGTTGCTTCAAGCAAAAGGGAGATGGGCATTGGACTGTCACTGACAAAAAGGTATGCAAAAATAATATGCAAATAATAAGAGTATATGCTCGTTATGCTACCATTGTGTGTTTCTATATTGTGGCACTCCTAACCAATTCTGTGGAGAGGTGGGGGGTCCCACACCTCCGAAAGTTTCCTTCTTGACAATTTAGCGAAGTTGTCAACCGTTTTTGGAGGGTGAGGGGGGTGTCAAGCCTTAAATGTGGCAAGCCCTTTTGAGACTGTAACTGTGATTAGGGGCCATACAAAAAAAAAGGAAATGACTTAGCTGTAGTTTATATTGTAATATAACATGTTGTTAGATTGTCATTACTATAACTTGTTAAAAGTGTATTTCCGCCCCTTCTAGAGTCTAAATGGCGTGTGGGTGAATGGGTCTCGCATAGCTGCAGAGAGAGCCCACAGACTTCGCCTAGGGGACTCCATAAAGCTCGGTGTTGCTGCGGCTGGAGCCCAAGTGGAGCATGAGTATATATTCGTTCGACGGCCACTCAAAGAGCTGGAACCCCACCTGGCGCAGGTCTTCAGTCAGAGTCCCAAGGCGGTCCCTGTGGCCAATACCAGCAAAAGGAAGTTCAGCATGGATGAAACGGAGCCGTCCACCTCCTCAAAGCAGAAGCTTTATCGCGGCTCCATGCCAAACACTTCCTGTGCCCTACCAGGCCTGGCTGTAGAACCTACACAGAAGGCCAGGCCGCCGTCGGATAACACGTCGCTTCACGCTGTGAAACGACAGGACACCATCTTGATCTCCGACGACTCCAACAGTCCCGGCGACCTGGACAATTTGCAGATGTACGTAGTAGCAATAGTAGCAATGGCCATTGTGCTTATTTGCAGTGTACTGAATCCTCACCCATCAGGGGTTGCAAGGTTGACCTTCTGGAGATGAATTTGACAGACAAATGAAGAAAGAGAATAATAATAATAATTTATATCCCACCTGCTCCCCCACAACCAGGTTCAGCCAGAACCTCCTGACCTTGCGGGAGCGAGTCAAGGACACCCAGAAGGAGGTGGCCACGCTGGAGGGCACGTCCCAGCAGGGAGATGCAGCCAAGGAGGCCCAGGTCAGGGAGCTGCATGGCCAGCTGGGAGCGCTGCGCACCAAGATGCAGCACATGGAGACGCTGGAGAAGTCCTTCAGCCAGACCAAAGCGCAACTGGTCAGTCACCGAGCAGAGCACCTCGGGGCTGGCATGTGAGCCCTCTGTGCTACCAACTCCAAAAGGGTAGAAGTAGGAAAGCACTAACTTGGCCCCCGCCATGTGTTGGGCTAGCAAAGCAAGAGGGTTTAACTTCAGCCAGTCTGTCCCCATATCTAAAGTAAACAAACATTAACAAACATTTCTGCTGCAATGTTCATTGAAGTAAACACTTGTTGCTTTCCATTAAAAAACCTAGAATCAATGAATTCCAAAGCAACATTGATATTATTTTACTGTATATGTGAGGCAATTGTATGCGTAACGTATAAAAAACTGGCTGTAATCACCTACTTTGCTCATTGGCAGACAGAATTTGTTAACTTATTTTGGTCCCAGACTTCTAACTTGAGGAAATACCGGAGTTTCACAGCAATAATACAGTTTTCCCTGCTTTATTTGCCTTTTCACAACCTCCCCTTACACTGTGTCAGCATTGAGCTCCGGTTGTTGGGCTTATGATAGGCAATTTCTTTTGTACTATCTCCACAATGACCTTGTTGCTGTACTAAATTGTGTCTGCGATGTGGCACCTGATTTAAAGGCACAGAAGACAAAGCAGGAAGAAGAGGTCTTAAAGAAACAACTAGAAGACGCCTTACAAGAGGTAATTCGGATTCAAAGTTTGCAGAGATTTTGATTAATAGTTTGCCGTAGCAATGATTCTTTTGCTAAAATATCAAACTTGTGTTCTCACTTATTGTGCTTTTATCAGTAGATGATGTTGAACAATTGAGAAAATTAAGCAAAAACTGGAATCAGTTACACATGCTCTTCAATTAAACATAAAACACCAAAAATATTTAGTTTTTATCTAACCAAATACAGCACAGCTTTTCAGCACATCTTTGAGTCCGTCCAAGTTTTTCAAGCTGTTCTGTGCCGGCCCACAGCAAAGGAACGTGATGGAGGAGCTTGCCAACTCTCGGCAAGGCTTTGAACAAGTCCTTTTGGCGAAGAACAGGGAGCTAGAACTGACAAAGGTTAGTGGGATCTTTGACACATTTCAATCCCACTCATTCTGTAATAGAAGTCTTGGCAAACCAAGCATGGTGACTGTTGTTTCAAATTGTGCAGTACAAAACCATTACTTAATGTTGACCCTAATTTACCTACTTTTCGTTGTTTGGGACATGTATTGTACAATGACACCATCCACACTCTCCTTAATGCTGCATTTGTCATGGGGGACCAGGTGGAGAAGGAAAAGGAGAGGGCCCAGAAAGAGGAAGTGGTCACACAGATGACGGAGGTGATGGAGAATGAGCTCCAGTGTATCATTTGTTCCGAGCTCTTCATTCAGGTAGGAGGGCGTCGCCAATCATTGAATGAGTGTCCCTCTGGTTATTAATGCATAGGAGTCATTATTAAAGGAACTATCTGTTACAAAAGTACTGTACTCAATCATAAAATTACCATAATGTGCAAACAGTTCAATCTTTGGAGTTGCATTTCAAAAATAGACAGCTTAGATTACAGGAGGATTTCAAGACGGATGGCACATATCATTTGCATATAGTTCCCAACAATAAACAATTTGCAGTCAACCTGCAGTGTCGGACTCGTCGTTGCATGTCATTGTCAAAATATATTAATTTGTCTCAAAATATAATGTTGCGCTCAGCTCGTGGTCGTTTAGCTTTGAATCTGGGAAAAATAAAGAAATAAAACTATCGGACAAATGCTTTTGACTTCAAATATTTCCGTGTCTATTTTTGGGTGACAGGCTTACGTGCTGAACTGCACCCACATCTTCTGCCTGTACTGCATCGCCGAGTGGCGCAAGCGCAAAGACGAGTGTCCAATCTGCCGCCAGACGATCCGCTCACAGACGCGCTGCCTGCCTCTGGATAACTTCATCGACAGCATGGTGCAGAACCTCAGCGCTGACATCAAGACCCGGCGACAGGTGATCGTCGACGAGAGGAAAGGTGAGAGGTGCGTCAAACGCCACGAGCAAGCAAGCAAGCAAGCAAGCAAGCGTCACGGTGCCAGGTTCTCCCGTGCCACCGAGATGCGTCCTACTGCCCTGCGAGTGTAGGACGCGGGAAGTCTGCCCCACAACACACACAAGAGAGAGCTAGTCTGTTGTTCTGTGTGCTGGACAGCCAGACATGCCCATTCTTAGAAATACCAGCGAGATGTGTTCCTTCTTATTTACATCTTGGGTCACCCAAGCTCAAGGGTTCCACTGGCTGAATTATTATACTTGATACTTTTTTTGACCCTCCATCTCCATGCATCTTTTTTCTTTATGGGACATGTATCGCCATGGTTATTATTTATATTATTATTTTTGGTTTGTTTGTTGGCTTCATCAGGAGCCAAGGCCACGGCTCCGGAGGTGATGGTGATCCAAGATGACGGCAGCAGCAGCAGCAGCAGCAGTGTCGGCTCCAGCAGCGGCGGCGGCGGCGGCAGCAGCAGCAGCAGCAGCAGCAGCAGCAGCAGCCTAGACAGCGGCAGTGGAAGCGAGTTGGACAGCGACGCGGTGGAGGTGGAGAATATCAGCTCGGCTGAGGGAAGCATCCACCTGGACAGTTCGAGGGACGGGTCGGTGCACTCGGTGGGCACGAACAGCAGTTATCAGAGCCTAGACCTCAGCTCCTCCAACAGCAACGACACAATGGGGGACGATGACAGCCTTTTTGATTGGTGAAAGGTCTGGGGGAGCTGGGGGTAACGGGACGTTCTCATGCCACCAGAAGCATGTGGTTTTCGCCGTGGGCAGCAAGGGGACGTTTTTGTGACTGACCTTCACTGCAGTTTTCTGTTCTTCAACAGAAAGACTGGAGCGATTGAACAATATATTTTGAATGAGGGAATTTAACTGTGATGGTGAGAATGCTCTTGTTTTCTTTTTCATTAAAATGTACTGACAGTTCAACAATGTTGTTGACCTTAGTTGGCCGTTGGTGCAATTTTCTGCTCCACTGTTGACTTTTCTCTTATTTGGTTTGTGCTTTATAGTAATAATGCTGTGATCATGCTGAATGCAAACGAGTAAAAGTGTGTTTTAGTAGCAATTGTGAAACATGTTAAAGTTGAAGGAATTTTACAACCATGACACATTCTCTACTTGCTAGGTTATATGTCGACACGTGGTGGCGCCAGATAATCAAAACCTCATTCACGCGTCCAATGTAATGTAATGTAATGTGTTATATGTATAGGCCTACATGTTTTGCCTAATGCAAAAGAAAATGAGACCACAGACATGTTTTAGCACTATCTTTAAATACAAACTCTGCAGCCTTCTCCTTGTTTGCCTCGACCAGACTAAAAGAAAAACGTGAATTGCACTTGCCAAAGCTGTAAGAAATGCGAAAAAAACGTTTGCAAGTATTAAAATGTGACATTTTGTATTAACTCTTCATGGCTATACAAACAGCGTTTCTAAAAGTACTGGAGAAATAAGGTGTAATGTCGAACATGATGCATTCAGTATCATTCAAATCAATATTTCCTTGGATGTCATGGGAAACTTGCACACTTATCCCTTTGGTTACACTTTGATCGTACTGCATTCATTGAAATATTCTGGATTTTTTTTTTGTGCCATCCTGCATCCGACTAGACAGTGATCTGTCGAGCAACCGTGACATTTCCTCTTATTGATTAGGTCATTAAGTGTGACGTGACAGACCGTGTTGACTGCCTTGCCAAGACGATGTACCTTTCGTGGCCACTTGCACTGACCAGGATTTGGCATCTTCTTGGTCAACCAGTGTGAGCCACGCACTCACTTCACTGTGCTTCTGGGCACTTGAAACGACTGCAGCTGGGCAGCATCCGGAGTGCACGGACTGACCCTCCTTCCTGCTCGGTGGACGGCTGACGGCTGACGTCAGGGCAGTCCATTAGAGCCAGTGCAGCGCGATGGAAGCGTGCGTCTTGTCGGGCTGTGTTGCACAACTCCGACAGTGACGGAGCAGTGCCTCGGAGCCACGGTCAGAGCCTGGCTTCTTAAATCATCCTCGAACCTCCATCCCCACTCAACGAGCTACTTCCACCTAATGGGATGCCACTCACTGCTATCTATCTCTATACTCGGATATCTCTGTACTTATCCTCGCTCTCTCTCTCTCTACTCTACCGCTCTGTATTTCCTCTCCCAGACTGCAGACGACGAGCATCCTTGGATCTGCAGGAACCACAGAAGCACTTTGGCCTCGCTGTTTGCCATTTTGGTTTGCTCTACTCGTGTGTTCGCCACATTGTTCAGTGATCTCCAACATGGGACATAAAGCCTGCATCCCTAACACGCTGTCCACACATTGTACATTTACCCACACTTTACACTCACTTGAAAGGTCACTTACTACTTTGTGGCACAAACATGTGGTAGTATGTATTACCCGAAATTCACAAATTTACATTCACGTAATCGACACACACATAAATTCACTTAAAGACAGTCTTTCTGGTTTCAGGTGGGGAATTTTTTATTATGTCCTTTGTACTTAAATAAAACAAACATTACGGCCTATAACTACGAATGGTTCTTTAACGGTTTTATTTGAACATATTTTTATTAAAAAGTGCTGACTCGATACGAGAGCGTTTTACCGCTAAACGCTGCAGACTCGTCACCGATTGGTGAATTTCATTGCCTAGCAACGAAGCTTTGGCTTTCAAATTGTTAGGTTCGTTACCAAGGAGTCAAGTTATCCAGACAAGCGCTAGTGGTACGTTATAATGGCACTTTTTCCACATTTCTAGATATTAAGCTTGTAGAATGGTTATGTTCCACGTAAACCAGACTTTGTGTTTCGCTAACTGCCACTAACGCCGTTTCACATCAAATAGTTTGGACCGGATTCTCGGGCAGATGCTACCGCTAATCTCAAGCAAGATGTAGCTTTGACAGACGCATATCTAGCTTTAGTTTTCAAGTACAGTAGTGGTAGAAGTAAAATTGAATCAAGGCTATGTTCCCTCCTTAAAGTTCGTCTTGCATCTTACGGAGTAGGCAGTCCCTGCAAGGAACATTTTATACATGATACATCCACCTGACCATATTTCCCACGTAGGCCTACAGTATTTCTTCTGGGAAAATGTCCATGTCCATCGATCCTCCAGTGGAACAACTCAACATGTTTGGGGACCATGGACCACTGCGCAGGATCATTGCTGAAGACCCAGAATGGTCCCTCGCTCTGGTGCCTCCCTTATCCATACTCTGCCTGCAAAACATTGTGACAAACTTCGAGGGTATGCTCCTCCAACGCATAATTGACAGTTGACCAATTGATGATATAATAAATACAAATATTTATAATAATTAATTGTACATGTTCTGCTGTACTAATGCCAAAAAAAACAACTACCTGATGATCACACTAACCCTATCCTGATGATCATAACGTGTGTCCATGTCATTACAGAAAAGCAGACTATTGAGGAACTCCTGCCCGCTCATAAGGAGTACGTGCTGGGCCGGCTGCCCCCCTCCCTGCCGCTGCACGTCACCGCCAACCTGATCTCCGACCCGGGCTACTGGCGCCGCTGCTGCGTGCAGCGCTGGAACCCGTGCGACGTTTCCCAGTACGGCCACAGCTGGAAGCGCATGTTCTTCGAGAAGCACCTGGAGAACCTGCTGGAGCTGTTCATCCCGGACGTGACGCCGCCGCACACCATCCTGGAGCTGGTGCCCCTGTGCAGGGACTACGTCCTCAGGCTGGACGTCTCCCAGCTGCTGCCCCCCATCAAGGAGCCCTGGACCCCCGGGAGGGAGAGGACGGGCGAGGGGCAGCAGCAGCAGCAGCAGGAGGAAGGGGAAGGGGAGGAGGAGGAGGACGACGATGACGACGACGCGGCCAGTGACGCGGGGCCGTCGATGGACCACTTTGACTTCGGCCTGCTGCTGCACCGGCTCAGCCGCCTGGAGGAGCTGCGGCTGGTGTACGGGGTCCGGGGCTGCGGCATGAACTTTGAGTGGAACCTGTTTGAGTTTACACTCCGCGACTGTGAGTCCCTGGCCAGAGCGCTGAAGTCCTGCCACACCCTGAAGGTAATAAGAATGTTGTTTTGGTGTGTTTTTTTTTCATTATCTGTGGGCAGCCCTGCCCACAGATAATGTTCGCTGGAGTGTGTGTCTCATGTTTGACCGTGGTTAAGTCTATGGTACTGACAATGGTAATGTTCCGCATTTGAACAAATCTGATTATACTTGGCAGATTGGCCCTACTTATATGAAAGGGAAGTCAACTGATCCTCCTGTCTCCTGAAAGATGCATCAATTATCATGTTGGCACACGGTGTTGTGTAATCTGAGTTCACTCGGGCATGGAAACAGAGCTTCAATCACAACGATAGATGATACTGACTGGCGGCAATAGGATAATGTGTCTGAACATCATCTGTGTTGAGTTAAGTCTAGACCGCTTCACTACCTCGCCTCATGACATGAAGGTCCTGAGGCTCCGCCAGAGCAAAGTGGAGGACGAGCGCTGCCGGATCCTGGCTCTCCACCTGCTGGACCACCCGTCGCTGCTCGAGCTGGACCTCTCCCACAACCTCATCGGCGACCGGGGGGCCCGGGCCGTCGGCAAGCTGCTGTCCAGGAGCCGCCTGGAGGGCCTCGACCTGTACGACAACGAGATCACGGGCCCCGGCGCGCGGGCCATCGCCCACGCGCTGTCCCGGAGCGCCACCCTCCGCACCCTCAACCTGCGGCTGAACCGGCTGGGGGACGAGGGCGGCCGGGCCGTCGGCCAGGCTCTGCTGACCAATCGCACGCTGCGCCGGCTGCACCTGGGCGCCAACGAGATGGGCGAGCCCAGCGCCGCTGTGCTGGCGCAGGTGCTGGTCCAGAACGACACACTGACCAGCATCAACCTCTCCTGCAACAGCCTGGGCGCGGTGAGCTGAACAAAACCCCCTTTTTGACCTGCATGTGACTGGCATGGATTAGAAGCCGGGCCAGGGCAGTACAAAGTGTGGTTGTGGCAGCCCACTGCTTGCGGCGAGTTAGGATGTTTTTTATGTTCTTCTTCTTCCTCTTCTTCTACTACTAAACAATATGTTGTTGAAGTGGTTTATACAGAATACTGGAATCCATTAACGGTTTTATGTGAGGCTGTAAAGATTTAATTGTCTTTATGTAAGCTTTTCTTACTTTTAGGAACTGGCATCTTTACAAACCTTTTGCGCTAGGGATGAAACGTAATTGTTATTTGAAAAACAATAGATTATTCTAAATTGCCCTGTCTTTTCTGCTTTTGCTTCTACCATTCAGTTGCATTGCAGTTTCTGCTAGTTAAGCCATCATGCGGAGGCCGTTACTATAGCTAGAATAGACAAATGAAATGGTGGGGGGTGGGGGGTAATGTGAAAGTGGGTAGGTGTCGTTAGAGAGTGCGATGCGGGGTGGCTCACAGTCATACAGTGATGGTACAGGGAGTTCACACTGGGGGTGGCGATGGCAGGTGTGCTAAGAAAAAGCAGCCATAGCCTACGCTATCTGTGACCGTTCAACCTTTCGACTCCCTGGGAAAGATGAGGAAACAGCACAGCAGGGGGGCGAGATGATGATAACGAGTGATGTGTTGTGTGTGTGTGTGTGTGTGTGTGTGTGTATATGTGTGCTTTATGCCTAGGCTGGAGGTAAGATTCTGGAAGATGGGATGTCCCATAACAACGCCGTGACGGAGTTTGACGTCCGCCTGACGGAGGTGGACGAGGGGAGTGAGGCCTTTATCGACCAGAAGGTGCGAAGCAACCAGGGCAGGGTGCGTGAGCACTGAGCAGCTCGCCTGAGAGAACGCGAACGGCAAGTAGACTGTGTGATCAACACAGTAAAATGCGAACGATGCTCACACATTCATGGTTCCCACCGGTCATCTGTTCACCTCTCGTGTGGGAGAATGATGCTGCGATCCATTTGTATGGTACGCCCGCCATCCCAGTCGTAATGTGTTCAATCTCCCAGCCTTCTTGCGGCATTGATGCATTGCGCCTTTGAGGCACGCCTCCTTTTCTTTGGGGATATCAAGCTCTCACTGGGGCTTCTGCCGAGTCCACTGAAACGATTCCCGTGACGCTTGACAAACGAAGATGGCTGCGCCCTTAGCTAACAAAGTTGATATGTATTTTCTTTCTCTTTGTTCCACGTCTGTGTCTTTAATGTCAATGTATAATGCTCTTACACACTTGATTACATTGCTGCTTTAATCCGGTCACCAATGTATGCATTGCACGGTCTTATTGCCTAACAATGCTTAGCCTGCTACTACTGCTACCACCTCCAGGCGTCCATTATTCTCCTACTTGTCACACACAAAAGACTACCGGAACACTTTTTAAGGTGGTAAGAGCCAGGAAGTTACGTCACGTTCTCGTTGAGCAGGTCGGCGTACCAGCACAAAAGGCCAAATGGATAGCAGCATGGCAGGACGGAATAGAAATTGAATCTTCGAAGATGGCGTGACCATTTTATGCAATGGTTCCTCCGAGACTAATCGTTTTCAGAGCCCCTACTAACATGATTGATCGTGGGGCGGATCAATGCGGAGCGGAAATCAGTCCAAAGTACCTGTGGACACGGTAGTACGCAGTATATAGGAAGCACTTATTTTTGGTTCTACTTTGTAGGCCTTAGCTTGGTAAAACTGTAATTCCCAAAAATAGGATTTCCATAAAAATCCAGCGTGACTTTCTTGCTGTGCTCTCTTCGCTCTTGCTGAATCCGGTGGGAAGCAAAGCCAACTCACATTCTCCTTTGAGAAAAGCCCTCCGTGCATATTTCTGTTAATCTTTTATCATAGCTAGTCTATTTCGGATAATACCGTTTTTATGCTCCATAGATTGCTACACTTTCCTTGGGTGCCGCCATTGTTTTTTTTTTTACTCTGCGGTGTTCCTTGTTCGTCATGAACTTAAACTCCCCACCCTAGGACTGACTGGGTCTATAATATTTATGTTATCCGAAAAGGCTTTCAACAGGCACCAGGCCAGACAGATCTGCAGAGAGAACAGCATGTGAACTCACAAGACCATGATGGATTACTGCAAAAATATGGGCTATTTATGACACATGATGTTGGATAATACAACACCAAAACAAGACACCATAACAATATAATTTGTATGGGGTGGTTTTATTTTATTTGAGTGTCCAGATTTGAGCCATGACCCTGTCTGCTATCAGAGGGAATGTACAGTAGATATGGTGACAGTGTTGTCATATGTTTCAAAATGTAACTGATCTGCTGTAAAACAGTGAAATCCTTTACTATGCAGCAACAAGCAAAACGGAAGGCTTTCGATTGTGTGTATCGGTAACAGGCAAGATAATTTCATGATCATGTTGAGGTAAACGCATACATTTTGTTAGGTGTGTATCAAAATTAATTTACAACGCATAAAAAATTGGTTTAAGCTACAAAAAAGCACATCAACAAGAGTAAATCATCCAAATGCTAGTTTTCTATTATACATATGTGTCCTGTAAAAAACTACACAATTAGTTATCACCTTTCAGGCTCCAGCTTCACAATATATTGATGTTATAAACTGGTTTAAAGCATGTTTTCAATTTGTCATCAACATTCAGCTCAAGGTGCACCTGTTCTTATCAGACTTCCTTATTCCTAGTATTAAAAAGCACCTCCAGAGCTACAGATCATATTACGAGGTTATGTTATAAAGCAAGGGGGTTTTCGGCCAAAGAAGGAACCAGTTCATGTTGTGCAAGTGATATTAAGGGTTAGCTTTGCATGTCTGTCATCTACACAGGGGGTGGTTTCACCTTCACTTGTAACATAAACTCCACCCGAATATCAGCTTACAGTAAACATTTGTATTGGTGATGTTTAGTTGTCATTTTACTGACGGGTAGTCCAAAAATCCAGGATCAACTGAATATTACGGTAGTCAGTTAGGATATTTGGGCTGCTGTTTTTATTCACTATGCTCTAATCACAGAGGATTAACAATTCTGATGAGCGAAAAAGAAAATGTGGTCATTCAGTCCATTTTTTCTGACCCTTAACCCTTAGCCTCTTCCCTTTGTAAGGATCATGGGCAATTGTGACAGGTTAACCTTGAACGACTTTGAGGTTAATGCACGATGACTGACTTAGTGCATAGCTTATCCATGCTCCATTTGTTTTATATATACAATGTTATACAGGTCACTGATTTAAAATAAGTAGGACCCAGTGATCGGATAATTAAATTAACTGTATAATAAAAAACAAGTCTGTTATCCAAGGCATACTTATTTAGTTTGTTTACTTAGTTTGTTTGTTACAGATATGGATGTCTCCATGGTCTAGATTTATTTTATTTGGGTAATGCTGTAGTGTCACTCCCCGTCTCTTTGATAGATGTCCCTCTTTGTCAGTCTCTCTCTCTCTCTCTCTCTCTCTCTCTCTCTCTCTCTCTCTCTCTCTCTCTCTCTCTCTCTCTCTCTCTCTCTCTGATATATGAGCATTGAGAAAGCCCAATTATGGAGCACTTTGAAAATCAGCTAGCATGTAAACGCACCTGCACGTGCAAACACACAGTAAGAGTAAGTAAGAGTAAGGGAGTCTTGGTGCAGTAAGTGGAGGTCATTCCTCTTCTACAGGCTAGCACACAGGCTAAGCTACAGGATAGCACCCAGGCTAAGCTACAGGCTAGCACACGGGCTGAGCTACAGGCTAGCACCCAGGCTGAGCTACAGGCTAGCACACGGGCTAAGCTACAGGCTAGCTAACAGGCTGAGCTACAGGCTAGCACCCAAGCTAAGCTACAGGCTAATACACAGGCTGAGCTACAGGCTAGCACCCAGGCTGAGCTACAGGCTAGCACACAGGCTAAGCTACAGGCTAGCACACAGGCTGAGCTACAGGCTAGCACACAGGCTGAGCTACAGGCTAGCACCCAAGCTAAGCTACAGGCTAGTACACAGGCTGAGCTACAGGCTAGCACCCAAGCTGAGCTACAGGCTACCACGCAGGCTGAGTTACAGGCTAGCACACAGGCTAAGCTACAGGCTAGCACACAGGCTAAGTTACAAGCTACCAAAGACCTGATAAAAAATCAGAATCTAATCTGGACCACAATCAGTATCTGGATCAGTTCAGAACCAGAATCAGATCTGAATCAGTATCACACTGAGGGTCCGCTCCAGAAGCCCGTGAAAGTGGCTCTCGGTGGGGGGGGGGGGGGGGAGGTTTCCCGGTCCGGGGGTCCCGAG
>JAOPJL010000097.1:9860868-9871294 GCA_027123545.1 Trisopterus esmarkii
AAATGTCCTGACTCGTTTCGTTTTCCCCCCCCCCCCCCCCCCACCAGGCGGCGGAGGCAGCCCCAGCCAGCAACACGTGGGCAAGCGCAAGCGCCTGCCGGTGGACAGCGTGTTCAACAAGTTCAACGAGGAGGAGGCGGACGAGCGCGTCCCCAAGAGGAAGCTGGTGCCGCTGGACTACGACGACGACAAGAGCCTGGGCGCCGACGCGCTCGCCGGCAAGGCGGATGACGGCAGCGAGGAGAAGCGCAAGCACATCAAGAGCCTGATCGAGAAGATCCCCACGGCCAAGCCCGAGCTGTTCAGCTACCCGCTGGACTGGACCATGGTGGACGCGGTGAGGGGGGGGGGGGGAACACGGGGCTCTTAGTCTGGGGGTCAGTGTTCAGTGTCATTAATGCCGCGAGATCGGAAGACAAACGACGTGTCGTTCACGATGAGCAATCGTCCTTTTCCTTGACTTTCAATGCAAACGTTTGTGGCAGTTGTGTTTTTGACGGGGGGGGATTGATATCATCATTGACAGCGGTGTGACTTGTATCTATTTGATTATTGCACATCAATGCATTTCAAGCGATTGTCTGCCATTTGTCAGACTTTTTTTTTTTTCCCCGTCCCTGTGAAAATGCATTCATGAACACACAAACACACTGCTGGTGTCATTTTGAAGCGGGCCGTGGACTTTCATCTCCTCTAAACACGTCTGTTATTTCATCTCTTATTTCAGACCCTGATGGAGCGCCGCGTCCGGCCCTGGATCAACAAGAAGATCATAGAGTACATCGGAGAGGAAGAGCCCACGCTGGTGGAGTTTGTCTGCTCTAAGGTACTCCTCCCTCCATGGTCTGAATGATATTCAGCAGATTATGACTATCGAATGAGAATGGCGACCCTAAAGCGTTTTGCTTGTACCCCCACTCCTCCTTTTTAGGTGATGGCTCACGGCACTGCGCAGGGCATCTTGGACGATGTTGCCATGGTGAGTAACCGGGCCGGATGCGCGACGGTGGTTTCCTTAGTTGCTAGGTTTTCACTCCTGAGCTGAGAGCACCCACGCATTTACAGCCACGATAAACTGGAGCCATTTGCATTTTGATTCATTCACCGTTGGTGTGGCTTGGTTAGGTAGTTCATGTACATGGGGAATATCGTCAGTAAAGATTACGTATCAACCAGCCACATGACCTATATGCCATGCTACTTAGCCATTGCCACGGTCACATGGGTTTTCTAACATGCGTTCTCTCATGGTTTCTCTCCCATGTTCCAGGTTCTTGATGAAGAAGCTGAAGTCTTCATAGTGAAGATGTGGCGGTTGCTCATCTACGAAACCGAGTCCAAGAAGATTGGGCTGGTAAAATAGACGACGACGACGATGACACGGAGAACATGCTGACCTTTTTTAAGATAGATTTATATGTATATACCTAGTGATTCTTCTTTTTTTTTTTTGGTCGAGACTTAATTCTTGAACACTTTGTTCATACTGGTCAAGTCTGTAGTATTCTGTCCCGGTTTGTTGAGCGCACACTGCAGGTTGTTCTGCGTGTGTGTGCGCTGCTATTTTACAGCAAAGGTACAAACAAATAAGAACCAGTCCAACCAACGGTTTTCGTTTCACCTGGCAGGGCCCAGAACATTTAGACTTTGCATTGGTATTCATGCAAACAACTACAGTCATAGGGAGGGGTGTGGCTTCTGTTCAACTGCAGGGTTCCTCTTAAGCCAGTTGATCAAACGTCAAGACCAGTTTCATTTACTTTTATAATTGTCCCAATAACGTCTTTTTACAAAGCGCATTGTTGTACATCGACTTGTTACTTGAAAACCTCTGAAGGAATCTCTTGTGCAGGACAAAAGAATGTGCATCAGGTTTAGATTTTGGTTCACCGTCAGTGTGGCTTGGTTCGGAAGACGCAAGAGTCATAAAAATTGTTTTGTTTAACTGTGTCTCATGTATTTGTCAGGACATCACAAAAGGCGACTAGTTGTGTAATTGTCTTCTGAACCAGTCTGGCAGAATTCAATGGTTGGCTGTATTCCTGCTGCTAAAAAAAAAGCACACGTAACCACTATGGGATAACATGGCTTCTTCCATTCAGGCTGCAAGGCCCTTTGCTTTTTTTGTATCAGTGGGCTTTTGTTTCAAATAAATTTGAATTTTTTTTATACTGTTGTGTTACTGGCACGCTTGTTGAAACACTGCATGTAAAAACTGGCTATCTAGCTTGGATTCATCGCTAACATGATAACGGTTAAGTGCTACTACTGGAAATGGTACTGAAACTCTACACACATCCAAGTCTGCCAGGCTAAGAATGAATAAATCCAAAGACTGACGTCACTTGTGAACATTCGACCCCGTCAGCAAAAACCTTAATTTGTTGGATCATTCCTAAGATCAGCTGGAGCTGCATCGTTCCCTGTAACCAATCCATCATTTAAGGCTGAGGCCACGCCACACCCTTGATTATTTAAGGCCTTCATTGCAAATGGACAAACGTTGGTAATACTGATGAACCCTTTTTTAGAATGGTGTCAAGCCAAAAGGAGCAGACCCATAATGTTATGAGATGTTTTTCCTACAATAATGGAAATTATGTAAAAACGTTGCTAGATTTTACTTGATATAGAACACCAGTTTGCAAACAGTGCAAGAACTCACTGACAAGGACACACTTTGAATCAAAACTTCCCGTAACTTTATTGAGATCATGTTAGCTAAACCATCAATATCCTGCCGGTAAAAACCCTTAAACTGGAAGGGAAACAGCACAAAAATGCACCCATAGCCTTTTTTTTCCTTCAGTTTTACCATTGTTGGCGGCATTGTGCAGCCAGCTAGAGATGAAACGTCATGGATACTGAACACGCTGGTCTGGTGAGCCAGAGATAAGTGAAGGCCACTGTTTGAAAACGGCTTTGGAATTATTGAATCTTTTACAGAAGGGGACAGGGGGGTAAGGTCAATATTTGTATAATTTTACTTCAAAAATAACTAATTGGACGTGGAATCTGAAAGAGCCAGGGCCAGAACATCGCAATAGTGCATCACCACTATTCAACCCAAAACCATGTTCACACACGCTTGTTTCATTATTTTTTCATTTAGCCAAAATTAATGTATTAACTTCAGGGAAATGTTGAGAGCAACTGTACTGCCCGAGAATGGCCAGGTCCGTCCGCCTTGGGTTTCTTCTTCACCCCTCTCATTGTGGAGGTTCTGGTGGGGAGGCCCTAGTCCTCCGCCTTAGCCTCCATCTCCTCGGCGTCGTCGTCTCCGTCCACCTCGGCGTTTTCCCGCTCTAACCTCTCCAGCTGTCGGGCCAGCTCCGTCTCGTCCGTGTCCGTTACCACCTTAGGCTGAGCGGGGAAGAAACGCAGGTTCACGACACCATGGAAAATTGTTTACCGACTGAACAACAATGGTAGTCAATTGCTATTTTAGACTATTAAACTTATCCACCGCTCTTTCACACATAACACACTGCTTATCCAAAAACCCAGATTACTTAGAAATACATCAGAAAATAAAAAATCCCTAGCATTAAAGTAGTTCTAGTTTATTTTGATTTCCTCCATGTCTTGTGTTATGTACAATCAACATATTGTTCAACATATTCACACTTGTCAATTGAATTTTTAAAAACGTTAATGCATGTATTTAATGCTTTGGTACACTAGCATCAGGCTGCGGGAAACCTCACCTCCATCTGGATGTTGAACACGCCCCTCTTCTCCTCAATCTTCTCCTTGATGGCAGCCATGGCCTGGTTAAGGACAGACAGGCCTTCTGTGCGCTCCAGAGTGGTTGTGGTCATCACGTAGCGTGGAGGGGCGATCAGGTTGATCTACGGAGCCGAAGGCATTCGGTGCGTCAGTTGCGGAGGACGTAACCCTAGGAGTCATGTTCCAAAAAGGCCCACATTGCTGCCGGCAAAGCGGTTGCATGAAAACGTTCCTGTGGAGGCTCACCTTGATAGGCATGACTTCTGTAGAGCAGCCTAGCCCCGCCCGGAGTGCTTCCTTCACCGCGTCGATCCCCTCGTAGCCGTAGCATGCCACCTCAATGTCTAGAGACAAGATCACCAATACGTTGATGTGAGCGATACGTGGAAGCGATCACACAAGCGTGTGGTACAACGTGATGTTAGCTCCACTGAGGGGACGTGGCGTCTCACCGGCTCGGATTTTGACCGCCTGTGGAGTGAGTCGCCTGTTGATGTTGTCGATGAGTACGTTCCTCTCCTCTTCTGTCAGGTCCAACCCATCCAGGATGGCAGGATCTCTGAGAGGGGGGTAAGGAGGGCCACTTTAAAACCTACACACATCGACACCTTTTACTAATGGGTTTGGACTTTTCAACTGGTGTCATTTTAACATGTTTTTGAATGCAGCGTTTCATCACAAAAAGTTTCTAAAGCACGTGCTTTCCTTCATCCTGAAGTCTCTCTTTTGGATCTCTTTGATCTAAATAACATTAGGACACTTACGCCACAGCCTGTTTGAAGACATCATAGGCACCGTATCCGGGCCGCTTGTATTTCTCATCAAAGACCCAGGCGGTGCGCTGGAAGAGGCTCTCCAGCTGCTCGTCCTTGCTGTAGTCCAGCACCTCGGCCACGTGCCGAAGAATGCTGTATACCTGTTGTCGGCATAACAACCACATCAGCCAGGGCATGATCACTCCATGGCAAACGTCTGACCACACTAGGATCAAAATTAAGCTTTAAAAACAAGAGCAATTGCAAATGCAACAGGTCATAAGCGCTAAACGACTAATACAACTTTATAGGATACCTGAAAAGTATGAAAAAACAAAGTATGAAGTTGACGCTATACAAACGTTCAATATCGCTACCCATAAGCTGAAGTTTACTCACGGTTTTAGATTTGGTGAATTTGTCTTCACATTTAATGGCCTCCTCTGGTGAAACTCTTCTTTTTGACAGGTCAATGTATCCTGAAGATAGAGGCAGACAGTGAGGGCTCTTTAAATAATGTCATTATTTACAGTCACAGTATCGGTGACGCTCTGTAATACTTTGTTATATTTGGTAGGAATAGCTTACCCTTCTCTTTGTCTACACGAATGACCACCACACACTCATTGCGGCCTATACGAATAAGCTTGTTGATGGAGCGGATACGTCGACGTGACAGCTCACTGAGGAGGATCATGCCCTCGATGTTGTTGTACTCCAAAAGGCTGACGTAGGCACCCATCTCAGCGATGGACCTCACGTTCACCATCACCACATCGTCCACCTCTGGAAACCGGTGCTGGTAGAATCTACAGCTGAGCCCCGGCATCGCTGAAAGACGCGAGAAAGGAGAAAAGGGAAAGAGATCAGATGGTCCAAGTCTAAAACTAACGTTATTACTTTATGAAAACGCGAAGGTGACTTGCTACGTCTGTTTAAACGGCGCCAGCTGCATCAACTAAGCGTAGAAATGCACACGTCAAAACCAATCGTATTCTCGTTTGAATGGCAGCGCTGAGTGGTATGATGCAACTACGATTTACGATCATCGTATCGAATACATGGCCACAAAAGAGAAACAAAAACCCCAAATGATAAAAAACAAAAACCACAGAAGCAGGTAGATTAGAAGTAGCCCCAACGCAGGTCACCGCTCGCCATAAGGGAGAGCCACCGTGAGCTAATGTGGCTAACGGGTTACCACGGGCCGTTCGCGGGGCTGCTGCTCGGCTCACATGCGGCACATGCAGCGCAGGGGTTAGCAGTTAGCCCCCACCGCTAGTAGCATGATCTGCCTTCCCCTCCCGGCGAACAGCTGCTTTACCTCTCACACTAGCGCGACTTACCTGTGTCATACGGTTACAAATAGGCAGGAAATGGATTTCTGTTCTTCAGAACTTCTCGGTGCAGTGTTCTTCTTCTATATTTTAAAGCTTTGGGCCGGCTAACTCCAATTCATCGGTGTGTGCTGTTTTTTTTTCGACCCGGAAGAGATCATACCCTAAAGGTTCGCGCAGGCGCACGACTCGTTTGCGGAGCGTCGTGAGTGGTCACATGACCGGGGACCAGCTGATCACCTGGTCGGAGCCGAGTTTTACTAGATCACGACGTCAGTTTAATATTTCTTCCTAATACCCTTGCAGGCTATCCGATTCATTTATCATTCAGACCGGGTCGTTTAGGATATTGACCAGCGGTCTCTTTTTCATTTCCAAGCTGAGAAAAGGCCATACTTTTTTCGACGAAAGGACAAGATGTCTGCAAAAGACAGGATCGACGTATTCCCCTCCAGAATGTAAGTAGATTGTTTGCTAGCTATGTGCCCAACTACGATGTAGCTGGATAAGCAATAAATACATATACATTTTTGTAATACGTTCCAGACATTGTCGACATGTCGAATGTAATGCATGGCTGCCAACCGTAGTCTATTCCAATGTATATATGCAGATAATCTGGGGGGGCTCACATAAATGGGGTCATAATCATACATTTGCTCTTACAGATGGTTGATTGATTGTATCCCTGTAATTTCGACCACTGTTTTCAGAGAGCTTTCAAAATAAGGAAGCGTACATGCATATGTGCCATGTGATCTGTGTATTTCTAACTGTGACCTAACTGCGCTGTAAGAGGTGTGATTCACGTCTGTCACAATTCTGTTTGGACCCAAGATGGTGGTTTAAAATTATTTAAGATTTTTTTTTCAAGGACACTTATTGTCCAGTATTAAGGATAGAATTTGCTCCATTAACTAAAAACTAAAAAATGTATAAGCCTAATTCGTTTTTAATTACAATTTCCCATTTCATATTTGATCATTTAGCTGACGCTTCAATCCAAAGTGATCTATTTAAGTGAATTAGACTACAGGCTGTTGCTTACAGGTAGACTGTGGACCTAGTCAACTCAACATAGTATCCTACTATTTTAATTGTAATAATCTGCTCGTTTTGCATCGCAGGGCTCAGACCATCATGAAGGCCAGACTGAAGGGGGCACAGACAGGTCGCAATCTGCTCAAGAAAAAGGCTGACGCTCTCTCTATGCGCTTCCGTCAGATCCTACGTAAAATCATTGAGGTAAGTCCAAATATTTGACCTTTCCCCTTGTGGTTCTGTATGTGATATAGCATTATACCAACATGGACCTGTGGTTTGCTCTCCCTAGACCAAGACCCTGATGGGCGAGGTGATGAGAGAGGCGGCCTTCTCATTGGCTGAGGCTAAATTTGCTGCCGGGGACTTCAGGTCTGAACCTATTGAATGTCCCCTGAACTTGAATACTTGAATTCTTACTGAATTTCACATTTCCTAAAATAATTTGTTTATTTGGCCTGGACAGTACACGTAAGAAATCTGTCTGTTAATGTTCCAGATTTAGCCAGAAAGATTAGTTTCCAGCCGCATAACAAATGTATATAAATGTATGTTATTCCCTCAGCACAACTGTGATCCAGAATGTAAACAAGGCCCAGGTGAAAGTCCGTGCTAAGAAGGACAACGTTGCTGGTGAGACACACACACACACACACACACGCGCACACGCACACGCACACGCACACGCACACACACACACTCATTTGGACTAACTTTTGGAACAGAAAGTGCCTATACCATTTTACGGTTTTAATACAATTCCTTCTCTTGTTTTTTTTCCCTCTCTCTCCCATTCTAGGTGTCACTCTCCCAGTGTTTGAACACTACCAGGAGGGAGGCGACAGTGAGTTCATCTTTACATACAAAGATTCATAAAGATTATGTCTGTGAATGCATGCTACATCATGTATTTGGTTTTGTGCGTGTGACTCGTTGGTATTGGATTAACTGTGAATCCATGTCGCTAAAACAGCCGATGTGTTTGTGTCCGTCAGGTTATGAGCTCACTGGTCTGGCCAGGGGAGGAGAGCAAGTCTCCCGGTTGAAGAGGAACTATGCCAAAGCAGTGGAGCTTCTTGTTGAGCTGGCCTCCCTACAGGTAGGGGGCGCTGTTTAAAATAATCCCTGGTTCTACTGTGAGTAAAAGGTACAGTCCAGATAAATGTAAGACCCCCATCGATTGTTATTCCAGCATGTGTATCCATTAGTCAGGACATTAATTGATAATAGGTGGATTAAGGACATGTGTGCCATACATCATTTTAATGTAGAACAGAAACACACACTAACCAGCTTGATTCCATGCTAAAGCACTCAATAGCAGGGTATGTATTAACAACAAAACATATCTATATATTCCAAGCCCCAGATTAATCTCAGCCATTTTGAAACTTTATCTCATATACATCACCAGAGGGGTTGCAGCAAAGGAAAGTGGTTGAAGCCAACTTTTCAACCAAGGTGAAGTTAGACAGATATTAAGTAGGATTGCTTCTGGATTATGATTTAGAGAGATGATACAGAGGGTTGCCTGGTTGTAATCTATTACTTCAGGGTCTTATTTATTCACAATATGCCTACAACCATGCCGATCAGCCTGTAATATAAATTTTATTACAGGCTGATTATTCCATGTATCTGTGCTGTAAACATTGACCTTCACTTCCTATTTAGTTTCAGTTCCACTTTAGGCCGATTAACATTTGCCAATATCAATGTGTCCTGTATGTTCTGCACACAAAACCGTCTGCTTTGGGTAACAAATCATTCTGGGAAAAAACAGCAGGGCCTTTTTATGAGACCTTTTCAAACCTTTTCGTTAAAGGTGCGTAAATTCATACATTTGATGGTGCATTTACGATCATAAATGCACCATTTGGACATACATGAAATGTATCAAATCATCACCCATATAGGTCATGCAGATCAACTGAATCAATGAAATGTATATCGTTGTTTAAGTCCGCAATCTCGTGCTAACCCAAGTGGTCCCCAACCACAAAGTTATGAAATGCTGGCTTGGACGATTGGAGTATAGCTGATTTTAAAATGAGACTTTGTCCTTGTTTGGCAGACTTCCTTTGTGACGTTGGACCACGCCATTAAGGTCACCAACCGCCGTGTGAACGCCATCGAGCACGGTAGGCTGCCGACGCCATGCATTTTCATGGTTGCCTCAGGTCCCTACGTCTGCCCCTCGCAGACGATTCCTGTGAATGATGTTTTTTTTTTAACCCCACCCCTCCTTCCCTCCCGGGTCTGCAGTGATCATCCCTCGCATCGAGCGCACCCTAACCTACATCATCACAGAGCTGGACGAGAGAGAACGAGAGGAGTTCTACAGGTGAGTGGATTGATCCCAACAGCCTTTTATCATTATGATTCGTTCATGTACAACTGTGTGCAGGGATATGCATTAACCTATCATTGGGAAAACACACTGACCACCAAGTGTAGGTTGTGGATGGATGATTGTGTGTGTGTGTGTATGAATGGTGTATTTGTAAGTGTGTGTGTGTGTGCGCGTTAGTGTATTAAACCACCTGCATCAGAATGACTCAAAACCAGCCCTCTTTAGTGTTATATATACACGACACTGTAAAAAATGAACAATGCATACATTTGGCCACTCATGTCAGAAAATCCAATGAACTGCAACAAAGACACAGGCTATCCCATGAAATAGCGACGGAATGGACGACTTAATGATGAATATTAATTAGCCTGATGCATGATTTAATCGGTTACACACACAACCAGTTGCTACAGCTCACCAGGTAGGATTCATTTTAAGATGGAAAGAGGAAACAAAGGGAAAAAACAAAACCTGTTGATTCTGTGGCGTGTCACCGTCTTCTCGTACCCGCCTCCCAGGCTGAAGAAGATCCAGGAGAAGAAGAAGCAGCTCCGTGAGCGGACAGAGAAGGAGATTGCGGCGCGGCTGGCGGCGCTGGGCCCCATCGCCGAGCCCACCAACATGCTGATGGAGGAGGCGGACGAGGACATGCTGTTCGAGTGACGGCGTGTGTGTGCGTGCGCGCGCCCCTTGTGTGTGTGTGTGTGTGTGGGGGGGAGCCGAGATGGGCCGTGTCGCCCTACTCTAACTCTATTTATTCTTTACCTCGCCGGCCGTGTTCTCTTGTGTAAGTCTTGTGTAAATGGGTAAAAAAAAAAAAGAGCAATGTTTGTCTGTGGCGTTTTCTTTGGGTTATATTGTTTACAGTACTGTACGATTTCCTGTGACTGTCGTGGGCTGCGACAAACGTTGGCCGTACCAAGTGATGGGCACGTGTGCAACAAAAAATTTAATATATGTAAATGAGAGTTATATCAATTAGAAATACTTTAGTGTGGTGGGATGAGGCTGTAAATAATTCAGTTCCCTTGCAACATTCAGAGCCATTGCATGCTGGTCACAGTGTGGTTGTTAAGGTGCTTGTAGATCTCCTCCTCGGGCCGGCCGGGCCCGGCCCCCCGGCGGGGCGGGGGGGCCGGGGGGGGACCCGGAGGGGGTGGGGGTGGCGAGGGGGGGTGGGGGAAATCTGCTATTAGAGCGGCGCAAAT
>JAOPJL010000097.1:10263510-10275527 GCA_027123545.1 Trisopterus esmarkii
CCCCCCCCCCCCCCCCCCCCCCCCCCCCCCCCCCCCCCCCCCCCCCCCCCCCCCCCCCCCCCCCCCCCGCCCCCCTTTTATGGTTCTGCGACAGATTTACCCAGGTGGCCTTCAACCGCCGCGGGCATCACTGACCTGATCTCGATATTCTCGATGCTGGAGGTACACTTGGTGGGCACCACGGAGAGGTCCTGGTCCATGGGCTCGTCGCCGTTGGACAGGCCGGCCTCCAGCTTGCTCTTCTCCTCCTCCGTGGCCTGGAGCTCGGGGACCAGGAAGTCCTCGGGCCTTGTGGGCGGGACAGAGACGTGTCATGGAACGGCTGTGTGGTCAGTGGTGGTTATTAAGAGGTGAGTGGAACAGGAACAGGGCTGGAGGAACACGAACGACTGAACAATCCTATTCCAACACGCCAGTGGTGCTGAGCTGTGTGCGAGGTGCTGTGCGTGCACAGCAGCTGATGCATGCACCCACATGGTGCTGATGTGTGCTTGCTAGGGGCTGCAGGTTTTTACCGCGCTACAACGTAACTTAACAGCAAATAGCATGTGCGCACACGATGTGCAAGAGCCATGTTTATTGGCCATTCATGTTAGCACAAATGGTTTTCAGTCTGCAGTATGTAGTCTTCCCGGTCTCGGTTGCATAATACTACTGCTTCTGTTCTACACAATCAAATATGTACTTTCTATTATTAAGTCAGATGTCCTGTTTTTCTCTCTAGGCTGCCTTCCTTTAGTCTAAAGCCATTCATGAGATAATGCCACCTTCACTATCATCAAGCGTTTGTTTTTTTTTATAGCGGAACATAATGTTGTTGTCAGAATTTCTCTAATAACTATCTAACAATGGAGGGGTGTGCAGTAGCGGTGCCGATGCTATTTATGTTTTTCCATAAATTGTATTTGGCAACGGAGAAAAACAATTATAGATAAATATCCAGCTGCAGCATGTAGGGAGAACACTGCCCTGATATTGCAGATTGTATTTCTTTTGGCAGGCAAACAGGGGCACTTAACCATTTTCATTCTGAAGCCGGCTACATTCACCGAAGGGGAGAAGAGAAACGTAGTCCAATATGCATCGGCAGGACAAAAGCAAGACACATGCCCCGGATCCGTATGTGTTGTAGGCGGGGCCCGCGTTACCTGATGACCTCGCCGTACTCGTCCCACTTGATCCTCTCCTCGTGCGTGGGGAACATGGGGTAGGACTTCTTGGCCTGCTTGAAGAAGCTGCCCTTGCGGTTGCCCTCGCCCTTCATCATCAGGTCGTGGTGCTTGGTCTTCACCACGGCCGGCTGGTCCAGGTCGTCCTCCATGTCGCTCTCGTCGCTGGAGTCCACGTCCACCCTGCGTGGACACAGCCACGTGCGCAAAACGGGAAGGGTTAACACTGAATCAGACCGCAGTGTGAGAAACGTTGAGTGCTTCATTGTGATGGGTTACTTAAACTGAGGTTTCTGAGGAGTGAGGTGTGGTGAGGGCACCTCACCATATTTTGCTAACACTTTGGCATTCAGGCCTATGGTGACAGTGTGCGTGATGTGTGAATAAACTGCTGTCTTAGGAAATGCATTGTTTATTTGCAGATACATACTCTTTTGCTTGCTCCAGCTTCTTGGCCGCCTCTTTCTTGACCTTGTCCTTTTCGAGGAAGTCTTCAAGTTCCTTGCCCTCAAGCTTTACTCGTTTTCGGACCTGAGCGATAACATCGGATGAGAAGGCAATGAAAAATGGGCAGGGAAATATGGGTGTTTTCTTCACAATGATCACATGGACATCTACACAATATCGACAATATCAATCTTGAAAAAATGTCCAATGTAAAAGAGTTTCAGAGCTGTAATGCCAATAAGGTATGAAATGAGACTTCATTTGACTCGTCCTACAACGGAGCCACCAAAGTGTGCAAACAGTCCATATAAATATTGAAAAAAACATAAATATTGTAGAGGTCATCTCTGCTCAGCCTCACCTCCAGGTCCAGCATCCTCTCCCCGGGGTTGTCGATGAGGTAGCGGGCCAGGGTGCCAGGCGTGGTGCGGTAGGTCAGGATGACGGAGTTCTTGGCGTCGCGGCACCACTGGATGAAGAGCTCCCGGGAGAAGCCCGACTCCAGGTCGGGCTGGCTGCACAGCACCACCTTGGGGCTGGGGACACGCGCCAGGTCCGCCAGGCTGTGGCACAGCGACAGGTGGCGAAACTGGAAGGGGTTGTTCCTCTTGTCCTCGAAGCACCTCATGAGCTTGTCACTCATCCACTCCACCTGTGCGCAGTGAGGGAGTGGGTGAGCACCGGGGACAGGTCATTAGGGCCTCCGGTTTTTCATAAGTTCACTAATACTGCACAAGACAGTTTTCTTGTAACTGATTGCACCGTGCGGTGAATTAGGGACGTGAGCTGGGAGACCTGGGACTTGGAGAACTCCACCACGTTGTAGCTGACGTTGTTGAGCAGCGCTAGGGAGTAAACGCCCAGCCCCGCGTCCTTCGTCCTCCAGATCTGGTCCAGCAGCTGGGCCAGCTCCAGCACGCGGCCCGCCGTATCCGCGGCGATGAGGACATTGCCGTCGCCGCGGAGGGTCTCCATAACATTGGCTGGAAGCATGCAGAGAGAACCGTTGAATTAAACAGTGGAAGGAGAAGGAATGACACATTCTTAACTATACCCACACTAAGGAGAACAAAGAGGTGCATTGTTTTTATGTAAGTTAAAGAACGTCTACAGAAATGTCTGTCGTGCACATGACAAGATTTGATTGCACTGTATCTAAAAAGGGTGGTTCTGGAGGAGGGTTGTGCGCTCGTTGACTCACTGAGGAGCTGCTCGTCTCTCTGTTTGCGACGTGGCTGCACATACAAGGCATTGAAGGAGTCCGTGATGAGGAGAGAAGGGCGACTCACGCTTTCCAGTATACAACCGTTCAGATGGCTAGGGCCAGGACAAGGAACAAAAGTTATGACGTTAGAGAGGAGCAGCGGTTTGACAGAAGAAAGAAACGCATCATAAACGGTGCTGATGATGATAGCATTTACATCTCTCTTTTATGGTTGAAGTCCACAGCATAGACAATCTCCTCCTCTCCATCTTTGACAATCTTCCAGATGGTGCCACCGATCATGTGTCCAGCTGGAAGGGGAGTGATGGACAGGCCGTGTCCTTTCCCTGTCGAGGTAAAGGTTAAGTATTTTCAACGATAAACTCAAAGTACATTATGAGAGTCTGTGGAGTAATTAAGAGGGTGTAATATTGTGATTAATTTATGCATTGCATGGTTAACGACAAAAAATGTTGCTGAAATCGTGGGGCAATTCGCTCTCAAATTTCTAGCTTTTGTAGTGAACATCTTCAGGGATACTGAGAAACAAGTAACCCTAGATAAACATGTAAAAGTACAAAAGCATGTCTATAGACTGCCATGCAACGCAAACAGAAGTTCACTACTCCAGCAAGTAGGACGGATCTTAGCGACGACCAAGCTAAAGAGACGCTTTCAAGTTCCTGTTCAGTCGCCCTGCCCACTTTAGTTATGCTTTTGAGATTACCTTTTGCTATGTCAAGGATTTCACATGCATTTTTAAGCCAAGAGCGCTTAGCGATGAAGCATTTTGTATTTGAGCACAGCTAGGTGTGCCGTCATGCCCATTTGATCACATTCTAAAAGGTCACGTTGACCAGTCACATTGCTTCGTCGGTGATACACTGACCTTTTAAATTTACAATCTGGGAGTATTTTAACTGCTGGATTTTGTCAAAGGCGCTGTCCACGTCATCAAGTGTGAAGAGATTGAAGTCCTCGCTGTTGTTCCGAGACTGTAAGAAAAAAGAATATATATATAAAAATATTGAAGGAGACACTGGATAAAATGCAACCAAACCATACGCGAGAGAAACAGAATGCAATGCAGAACGTTCTACTAAATAACTCCTCCTCACCTGAAATAGATCATACATGAACATTTGGCCCATCTTGTATACAGGTATCGTGGCATAGATGGTGCAGTTTAAACCCAGCTTCCCAACGGCGTAGGGCAGGGCGCCTAGATGCAGGGGATCCGGGTGGGAGAGGAGCACGGCGTCGACCTGGTGAACGTGTCTGATCGACCACAAAATCATGTCACAAACACTCATCAGTACTGCAACACAAAACAATAACATGGCAGTGGTCGGGGGTCTACACCGCGGACATGGTGGTTACCGTTTCATTGCATCTATGATTTCCATGGAAAAACTTTCATCCCAACCGCAGTCGAGGAGGAAGCGGAACTCATCCACCTGAAGGAGGTAGCACAGGGCAGACTCCTCCTGCACCCCCGACACGGCTGTCAACTTGATAATGGATGTCATCTTCCTCAGCTATCAAGTGGCAGCTATGGAGAAAAAAAAGGTAGAAGTAAGCAACCGAGAACAGCATCCTTATATGCAATAGTGCATGTTTACTGTTCAATATAAAACAAGAATATTGTGGTGCAACTGATAAATCTGTGAACACTAGCTTTCTGAATGAGATGATGCGTTCATATCGGGCATAGATGGACACGCCAATAAAAAAAAGACGGAATAGAATACAAATTTGATAGCCAAGGATGGTCAAGAAAATGTAACACCCGTGACAATGTGAATATGCCAGAACTACGCAGTATTTAACCATGTATGCATTTACATCATGTGTTCACAATCACAGTAGCCGGTTGTTAGCATTCCAGCTATACCTAACAGGGGGGTATATTCATGTGTTTGACCAACGTGGGTGAAACCTACCATTGGTTGTGAAATAATACAAATTAACAGTTTTTCCCCCGATATAGGAAAATACTAACTCCAGACCGTTATAACAGTATTACGACATGTTGACTAGCATTTGTGAAAACACTTTCTACACTCGGACTACACACTTTGCCGCTGCATCGTCACGTGTGAGAGGTCAACGGACCGTACCTTCAACAACATCAGTAGGGTGGGGCTTGGTGCATACAAATCTTGCGTCGGAGCACATACATCTCTGTTTATAACTTAACCCTGAAAAAAACATTGAATTATTACATTTTGAATGTTTATCAGTTGATATAGTTTAGCATGTAAAGCTACTAACAATGATAAAATATGTGTCGGCATGTCAAATAACCTAATCCGGGTTCCCATAGTTGGTAGGGTCCAATGTCCTTTGCCTTGCGAGTGTGAAGCCAAAGGCAGCGGATCCGCGAAACAAGAACACAAGGTAATATTGTTTTATATTTCAGAACGCCTCTCTTACATTGCACTATAATTGATTGTACATGTACGACAGTATTCATGGGGGACATCAGTATTATCTTTACATGCATCAATAAAATATCTCAATGACATTTTGTTATGCTAAGCAGTTAGCCAGCTAATGCTAGTGTCCTCATACTGGTGAATTGTAGCTCTAGTTGGCATACGCCATAGGGAACCATTGTATTATTATTTCCAATAATGATATTTACCGTGCTTGATAAAGGTCTACGTACTGGTACGGGTCGATTCCTTTGTAGGTGGTAGATTAAGTTAACGTTATAGTACCCCTATGTGTCTCCAATAAATGATATCTGCTTGCAGATAGCTTTTTCAAGACATCATACTCTGATTGACGTTGCATTGCTTAATTTGCAGACATCATGGTGAACTTTGTATCACTTGCAAGGGAGCATTGGGTGAACATATTGGTGCCCATGGGCTTTGTGATCGGATGGTACATGGATAAACAACAGGACCAGAAGCTGACAGCTTTCAGAAACAGAAGTGCTCTGTACGGCAGGTAAGGAAAACCTATGTCCATCACCGCGATTTGCTCCGAATGTCCTTTGCATATTTAATGCAAACTCAAATGATTGGAGCAGGTACGCCAAAAGCGAGCTAGGAGTACCCCATTCATGAAAAAATAGGTCTTATCTGATAGCATTTAATGGCATTTAACTCTCCAACATTGCATCCCTACTGAAAGCTTGGGTCATCCTCTTTAAAACTGCATGCATTGCTGAAACCAAAGACTTAGTGAGGCTTGATGACTTGAGTCTTCTTAGTCACTTGAGGCTAGAAGTAAGTCATCTGGCCAGGAAACCAATTTGTACCTGCAATAAATAAGGAACAAAATATACATATGGCATGCATATAAATACAATCGAGGTAGCAACTCCTAGATACCAAGACACCTGTCCAAATACTTGCTCCACTCATTAGTAATACTTCCCCAAACGACATTGGTAATCGAAGGGAATTTATTCTAACATCAGCAAAGCCAGTTAGTTAATCACAATCTTTGCCTCTGAAACAGTGGTAGAAAGTTACCTAACCTCCTCTTTATGAAGACGAAGCTCTCAAAGGACCACCCGTTTAGTTACTTTAGAATCCCAACCTACATTTTTATTCAGTTTTGAGGCAGTAAAATAACTTGATAATTCAACAAGGAATTTATGTTACTAGATCCAATGATCTAGTTTTCCTGATGGTCTATGCCCATTCACCTGTTTAAGTGTATTGGCATATTGCTTGTTTTAAATGGCAATCTAAGATTTTCACGTCAATAAATATGTTAAAAGGGTTTGGCCAGTTTCCTAAAACCCCAGATTAGTGGTTGACATACATGTATATGAGCCATGGTTTTTGTCCTCTCAGTGTAGGTGCCATACAAGACTGGGCCGTTGGTGATGCATCATTTATATTCCCAACGAGTGTGTCAGAAACTCCCATAGTCGTATGGCTTGTCCAAAACAAGTTAGGAGGGTGTATGGACTGCGATTCTGTATTTATATGCCCCTGCGCATGCTCACACCCTGAAAGACTGACGGGCCAGCCCCACCAAACGCACAGTATCGCGTTTGGCAGTGCCTCCAATGCACTTTGTATTGGACGAATTATGGAGTTGGTCAAGGGATTGTGTGAAGGCTCACGTGCGGGCGGGGGTTGGACAGAAGTTGAACTTCAGTTAACTATATGCAAATAAGTGTGTAGTGCAAAATTACTGTTTATCAACAAAGAACATGAAGCATCTCTTTGAGCCTTACAATTGTTTAAAAAAAAAAGAAGTTGACTGCCCACTTCCCAATTACACCTTTACTGAACTGCCTGTCAATCCTAAATACCCACTTTGACTAGGCTGCTACCTTGGTGCTAGGCAACATCAAGTATACATGCTTTAGAGCAGCTCCATTTTGCATGAACACTGGATTATCCTAAACTGTGTACAATTTTGCTGACTCATCTCTCTCGTCTCTAGGGAACTGAAGCCTGGAGAGGAGTATACCTGGAAGTAGATGACCATCTCTGGTCATACCGTCGTTGAGCACCATCTATCGTTTGATTGTGGGGAAGACTTCAGAATGGATTATTTAAAATATCTATACCATGTTCTTTTGAGTTGCATCAACCAATAATAAACATGTACATTTCTCTATGAAAATGGTCAACAATCATTTTTATTTTCCACCAAGGTTGTTGCATTTCACATAACAACAATCATTCCTATCCTTTAATACGAAGCATTAATTAGATAGTATTTTACGTCTACTGCAGTATAGTGGAGAGAAATCGTTGCCAGAGATGTTTTGTATTCCAGATTTATTTATATAGGTTCAAAGCTGAAACTGGAATCCAGTCCAAATGTGTTGGATGCCAGCACTGTGGGAACCGTGTCCAACACTAGAGAGGCTCTGCAGTGCGGATAATCCCTTTCTCAAACAGCAGCTCAGCCAAAGCAATCTGGAGGGGGGGGGGGGGAGATGGGTTTCCATGAGGTCAGTTTTACAAGAATGCATATGTAAAACACAAAGCATCTGGTGCGACTACCACCATATGCTATTTAAAGTGAACACCTTGCTCAGAATACTTGACTTGTATAAAATAAACAAATGTTCAAAGAATAATGGATTGAAGATATAAGCTGATATATAAAGCAATTTCTTCATACCTGTAGCACTTTAAATATAATTCACCCGTAATACTTCATTTTCAGTTAGCTTATGATATGCACGAAACACAGTACCCCCCCAAAAAAAAAATATGGTATGATGTACAAAGCAAAATAAATTAGCTTTGGTTTGAAAATTTAAATATAACATGTGACAAAGTGTACCTTTTCCGCAGTTGAGTCACATGGAACACTTTGCACCGACACAAACTTGGGGTACGCGTGAATCAGGAACTCAACGGCGTCTGCATACTGGGGGAACAGCAGCCATTATGTTGTGTTCCACATCATTAGCAAACACTAAAACTAAAAAAAATACTTCGAAATGCTATACCTCTGTTTTGATTTCAAAACTCTTGAGCTCCTCTTTGTGGTATACTCTGGAGTTGTCTGTAGTGTAGAACAACTGGATGACTTCCCCATCACTGCATAACCTGGAAAACAGTTTTGTTATTGTTTCAATAATTCAATACAACACATGTACAATTCAGTACAACACATGCCATTTTGTAAACTGCAAAAACACCTTTGGCAGCATGTGCAGTAAATAGCAGTAGAATATTGAGAAAAATTTGCATTTTATTTCAACCAGAGGAATATTGCAATGCTAATGTATGCAATATATTCCAATGATTAAAAATTAATTAGCCATTTGCAATTCACATCTACATATTTTCAGTCTGGACACATGTTCATTTGCACATTGGCTTACTAGAGAGACAGCCAATCAGAGGGCTCTGTTTGCAAGCTATGAGCATGCGCTACAACTATTGCCAGTTGGCAGGGACAGCCAACATATCCATCACAGACTTTTAATCTGAACAATCGATCTTGTTGCTGCCTGCAGGCCACCAGTAACCGTTCATATGGATCCCTTTCTGTTATGAGTAAACATGAATTAAAAATGATTTTTTTTTAATGACGTCCCATAATGATAAACATTAAAAAACCTGCTTAAATCAAATGGCAGTACGTTAACTAAGTCTGCCACATGTTGCATCACCTTGTAATCTCCCAATGTATATTTGTTGTAACTACCATAGAAGAACAGCATTTCTATTTGGGCAGAAGGCGTGTTTCAATTAGAGCAGTGCCTTTACCTGCCAGTTTATTATCCAACACGGACCCACGTATTAACCAAGCCGATGCACTCAATAGAAGCCTACGGATGCAAACACACACACACACACAATAAATTGCCAACAAGGCCTTACCTGGCACAACCAGCGCGAATTAGTTGCACCCGGGTCTGGTTGTGGATGCGAGCGCCGACATTCAAAGGCCTCCCGTTCCCCCACCTTGTGGAGGAACCTTGAACACTGCTGGCCTGTTCCTCTGCAGCAGGAGGACACACGGCGCGTCGCGTTAACACACTTAGGTAGGTAGAAGATCAGATTAGTCACCGTCCAATGGGAGCAGCTGGTACACGAAAAAAACTCCCTGTTGAATATGTGTCTGCAATGTTTTGTGTTCATTTTCGTGGCTGAGACAAGCACGCACGCACGCACGCACACAAGCACGCACCTGTAGTGAGTGCCGGAGGCAGGCAGTCGTGGAGGAACTCCTTGGCCTTCTCGTCGACCGCCGCGTCCACCGGGGCGTAGTCGGCCAGCTTGTTTATCAGGCCGCCCATACGGGACAGGAACTTCTCTCTCCGGGGGTCCTCCTGCACGGGGCGCCGTCACGGGTCGTCATCGACGGGCACGACACCAGGAACGTGACGGCGATGGTTGGAACGTTATACTTTGGCGACGATGAAGTGTGATTTTTTAATCGACCGGCCGATAACGGTTCACCCTGCCCCCGGCTCATTTCTGTTGCTGCTCTGCTATCAGTTCCGTTTCTTTTTTTAGATAGTGCAGCACTTTTTTGTGGCTTCTTACATTTTTCCGCTTTGGAAATAAAGTTTCAATGCGGCAGGATAGTTCACTGGTCTGGGTGTTTGCACCAAACCCTTTTGGCATGGCGACAAACCCCAATGTCCGCAGTCTCCCACCTACATTCTCATGTGAGATTTTAAAATGCCTTCTCATTACTGACCCCTTTGGCCGGTAAGTGAACTGCAGCCTGCTCATGCTTGTGCATTCAGAGCACAGGAGTGCAAGCTCAGTGGGTTGAGACTCCTAACAAACGTATATATACGTTGTACACATTTTAATAAGTTATGAAACAGACATCTTTGCCATTATCGGCACTTAGACAGCCCTTTCTTCAGGTTGAAATGTAATATAATTCAGCCCACAGGCTGATATATGCATTAGATGGGGATGGTAAATATTTTTACGTTAAATTACAACCCGTTCATATATTGGCAATATAACACACGATTTATGTAGGTAACAATCCAACAGATAGTTAGGGGGGTTGTTGATAAACATATCTAAAATGCACTGTAAGATGCTTTGGATGAAAGCGTATATGACCAAGAGCACTCTGCCCCCCTTCCTTCCCCATCATCGTCACAGTCGATTACCTTGTCAGAGTTTTGTACGCCCATGTACGTCAGGTAGTCCAGTGGCAAGCCCTGCCTGTACTCCACATCCTCCTCCATCGCTACCCCAAGGGCCGCGGGCACCAGCTGTGAAGTAATCCCCCAACACAAAAATAGCATTTAATTAAGCATAATGTACACTTTCCATCCTGTCCAGTCATAACGTGCCCACTACGTGGTCGTCTATTATTAGTCTTATATCATTAATGCTTGATTTGCTGAAATTAATGAATCTACATTCCTTTCAAATGCAGATTTAAAGGGTTCGTTCCAGGGTTATGACAACTAAAGTATCTTCCTGGGACTATACGCTAATTAAAACATACTGATGAATATTTCATTCCATTTCGCTAGATACAACTAAATCCTCCACACTAGACCTTGAAGTGCTTGTTCCTTGTTGTCTGGAACGGCGCTACACAAATAAAGCATAACCGATGCTAAAGCTGGCCCATCAAAAGCCTGCCGCCGTCCGTCCCTGCCTTGACTTGGCCAATGTTTTGCTGACATCAATCCCAAGGTGTTCTCTGTCCAAGCTGTGAGAGTGAGGCGCTTGGCAGAGCGGGGCGCACCTTGGCCAGCAGGTCTCCCCAGCTGTTCTTCTGGAAGGAGGACACGGTGATGTGGAGGGAGTGTGCGTCTGGCAGGCAGTCTCCCTGGTGGATGAACCCGCGTGGGAAGTAGAGAAGGTCCCCGGCCTCCAGGACCACCTCCAGCACTGGCTTCCCGATCTCTGACTGACTGAAGTTGGCTGGACGCAAAGATATGAGACGGGAGGTCTCATGTAATTTTCACATCTTGGGCTGACAAATTGTCCTTTCAGGGTTTCCCCACAGCACTTTACAGACCCCAACCACCCCACCACCTTAACTAACACATTTTTCTACAAATGTAGATTTGGATTTTGCCGTTTTTTGGATTGATATGCTCTGAGCATTAAGAAAAATCTGAACAGTGTATAGAACTCCATCATTCAGTATACAAAACGGGCCGACTGCTTATGCTAAAACATGTCAGCCTTAGGTGGTGTAAGAAAAAGGTGGCATTTAGCACTTACGGCTCGAGGTAACTGGCAATACTTCATCCAAGGACCTGGAGAAAAAAAGGAAGGAAATGGAAATGGTCTTAAGACTGGTCACATTTCCTTAAAGTCAGTGATTGTCTTAAACAGGTTACCTCTTTTCTGCGAAATAACAATAAATAATAATAATGGGCCTATGCGATACTACTATAGAACAAAACATTAATAAGTCACAAATATGTATTAGTATAGTAGTATAGTATTGTGCATCAGTATTAGCATCCTTGCTAATGATATTTTTCATTTAACACCACATTTTTTTAAATCACATTAATTATGATTAGCAAGAGGCATACATTTTTCTTAAAAGACCAAAGTAGAGTTTGGCTCTGGGCAGACCTTGGGTTATACACTCGCCAGTGTTTCTTTCCCTCCAGCTGAACCACAAAGGCTTCAATGTCGTCATAGTGCGGGGCGAAGCCTTGGGTTCCGGGAGGTGTCAGATACCTGAGAGAGAGAGAGAGAGAGAGAGAGAGAGAGAGAGAGAGAGAGAGAGAGAGAGAGAGAGAGAGAGAGAGA